>OZJO01023625.1:0-19575 GCA_900406225.1 Acrobeloides nanus | reverse complement strand
TAAATAGTGCCTCTAGCCTAGCATTAAATAAGAATGGCTTTGTAAAAAACGTTTCATAAAACATATATAACGTAGGTGCCATAATCCAAACTAAAGTCCTGTTTCCTTCAAATAGATTCTTTGCCAGATCTTTATTAACCAGTTCAAGACATCGATTTAATATTAAAATCATGCCGGTCATGCATGCTCCTGCCCAAAAAGCTATAAAAATATCTTTATGCAACTTTATCCAATTTTTCCTTACTAGTACCCAGTGCACCAGTAATAAAAATTAACGCCGGATTTGTGCAAAAAATATCGCCTCGGATAGAAAATATGGCACTAGGACAAAATTCACCAAATTTTTCACGGGCATTTTTCACCGATTTTTGGTCACCATGGACATTTTTCACGGACATTTTTCACCGATTTTTGGTCACCATGGACATTTTTCACCGATTTTTTTCACAGTGGACATTTTTCACCGAATTTGAACCAGAGACCATTAGACTCGAATCCGAGAGCACTACCACTTAGCCAAGTTCGCATTATAATCTGAGGATTATTATTTCTCCAGATTCTTTGGGATTTTTTCAAAAAAGTGCTCTCGGATCCGAGTCTAATGGTCTCTGGTTCGAATCCCACCTGAGTCGACTTGGTTTTGATATTTTACAAAATTTTCAAAAAATCCCAAAGAATCTGGGGAAATAATGAACCTCAGATTCTAATGCGAACTTGGCTAAGCGGTAGTGCTCCCGGATTCGAGTCTAATGGTCTCGGGTTCGAATTCGGTGAAAAATGTCCACTGTGAAAAAAATCGGTGAAAAATGTCCTTGTGAAAAAAAACTGTGAAAAATTCCATGGTGACCAAAAACCGGTGAAAAATGTTTGTGAAAAATTCCATGGTGAAAAAAGCCAGTGAAAAAAAACCGTGAATGTGAAAATTGTCCTAGTGCCGAAAATATGCCGCAGAAAGTTCCACCGGCGATTGTCGCACTAACATCAATAATACCCAGAAAGAACATTAGTTTGTAACAAGAATGGCATATAAACTCGGGCCTGAGCATTATAATAAGAAATGGGATATAAGTAAGCTAAAAGGCTATCAAAAAATTCTTGACTGAAGCGCCCCCAAACGCGCTTCGCTTTACACTAGTAAGAAGCTTGGTTTTTTATTCTCCCGAACTAAACTTTCGCAAAAGGGGTGCCCAACAACAAACACCGGTTACCATCCATATTGTAAGGAGTTCAGGCATGGCATCCGGCTAAAGTGCAACGCCAAGGAAAGGGAATAGAGCTCCACCGGGAATCGAATTCGGGCCTACGGATTGAAGAGTCCGGTATTCTACCACTAGTCTATGAAGCTCTATGAGTTAGAGTAGTCTTAGTGAACTTCAATCTGTTTATCACGATATTGCATTTTAGAAAATACCTGATATAAAGAAGCTAAAATAATATAAGATACCCCAATTATAATATTGGGCAGCTTTCTTGCCTCCCATTCTTCAGCAGATAACATCGAACAGTTATATAATCTATTATATGTTGATCGATCGAACAAGTAATAGTTCATTTTTGATCTCCTTAAGTACGAGTATACTAAAACTGTGTTCAACACAAGGATTTCTGATCATTTAATAATGATAAATAATTAGGGTGCAGAGAAAAATAAAGAAGATGACAATATTCGTCATATTTTCTTTTAATTCTAATTATTTATCATTATTAAATGGTCAGAAACCAATGTGTTGAACACAGTTCTAAATTATTATGTTGGCGTTCATGTCTTTTGAAAACTAGACTGTTCTCAAATAATTGTACCCTGTAGGATTATTAAAAAAGCAGATGAGAAAACTTTATTTGTACTTGCCAATAATAATGGCCTTCTTAGCAGTATCGTATCCAGAGAGCTCGGTCCCCTCGAAACCCGAAAAATGAACATAATTCACACCAAAAAACCTAAAATAGGAACTGGGATGCTATTGTTAAAGTGTGATCGTGGAATTTTAACCATTTGGCCATGTCGGGTTTTCCTGAGGAACTATTTTGTCATTTTCGACCGTAGTTGTCCGATGAAATTTTTCTGCCAACGACCTGGAAAAATTTATTTTTCCGACCAACAAATTTTTGAGTTTCTTATCTTGATCTTTGCAAGTTTTCAAAATTTCTTTGTTGACTTGGAGCTTCATGTAGTTTTTTCTCCTCAGATGGGATTTGCGCAAGTGTTTCGAATAGGCGTTTCCACATTTTTTGTAATTCATCAACACAATGAGGCAGAAGCCATCTATTATTGAATCGATCTGATAGTTTGAGTAAGACATAATGATTTTGGTCGAGTGCGGGACGTAAAAGCTCGGTTGCAACTTGCATTATCGAAGAACTTTTTATTGAATTTTAAAAAAAATTTACAACATCTAAAGATACATCGGTCGTTTTTTAACTGTATTAGAATTTGTTTCTGTACTAGTTTCGCCTTTATCAGAATTCTTATATGCTAAAAATGTGAGATTTGAAAAATTATTGAACTTACAAAAAAATTTTAATTTGATTTGTTGAAGTCATAAGGAAAAGAAAGGCTTAGATGCATCGAAATCGCAATTTCGGGCCCAAAATTTCGATTTTGAGGTTTTTAATTTCGATAAATTCGAAATTATTACAAAAAATTTTAGATTGTAGAGAGAAAAAACTTAAGGTTTCCCCTTAAAAAATGAAAAAGTGATCAAACTTTTTACTTGAAATATTTGACGAAACCAGGGTAAACTCTTTCTCATTTTCTTCCAAAATGTCATTCAGCTTCTTTTTTGCATAATTCATTGATACTGAAATTATTATTTGCTGCATTCTTACAAACTATATGGGGAGGGACGAATATTTTGCACATAGGTGGAAGATATTTTTGCACATAGGGGAAAAAATTCTTTCACATGGAAGTTATGCAAAACAGTTTCTTACATGAAAATTTTCATGTGCAAAAATATCTACCCCCTACGTGCAAAATTTTCGTCTCCCCTCTCTATAAAGGCACTATACCTTCTTTTGATATAATTTTATTTTCTTTCTTATGTTTTTCAAAAATTTTTAAAACCAAATCAGCATGGTTTTCACTTTTTACTTGCATGAGGCAATAAAGTTTCGATTTAGAAATATAAATTTTTCTCGTGAATTGAGGGAAATTTTTGAAAAATTCATCAATTGCCAAGCTGAGCTTTCCTGGCAAATTTTGGAGTATTAGAGCTAAAAAAGGTTATTTACTCTGTCTATAGTTATATGAGACTTACTATCACAAGGAAGTGTACCGATTAGGTGGTTGCCTTTAGCTTCTAATTCATCGGATTGAATTTTTGAGGTTCCACATTTAAAACATTTGCTCCGTCCTATAGCATTTGATGTTGAACACTAAAATATTCGAAAATTTTAATAACTTAATTTTGTGACAGTTATGCTACTCGTTTCAAAAAATTAGAAATACCTTAACACAAGCCCATTGTATAGGGGTAGTTGTTGGTATAGCTTTTTCTGGTAGTTGAACAGTTACAACAGTTCCTCCGATATTGCTATCAGGGCTCAATGGAGTATCGGCTTGAGTATCACCACTTTGGGTTATAGTGGATTCTTGTATAGGTATGGATACATTTTGATTAGGCTTAACTTCACTTATGAGATTCAAATTGGTGTTGGTGTCATTATGAGCTCGAAATATCTTATTGCAATTTGGACAGTTTGAATTGCCACTTAAATTTTGGTGGCAGCACTAAAAAGTTGTTTATAGTCAAGCGAATTTTTGTTGCAAAAGAGAGATTCTTCCTTTCCTCCTCTCCCTTTGTTGCAAGGAGGATTGTGAGACGCATGGCACAATAGTAGTGTTCTTGTTTTTCAAACAGAAGGTCACAAGTTTAAATCCTGGCATGATTTTCAGTAAAAATTTTCAACTTTTGTTCTAATTTAACGCTACCCCTCCCCCCCACGCGTGCTTTTTATTTTCTGTTAACGAGTTGGCATATTGTACCTTTAAACTTTGTTCCATCGGTGGAGAAACTGGTATTAAAAGTTCTGGAGTCGACTTTCTCCCTTGTCTCTCTTTCATAGCGGTATTTGGAATATGATGAAAAGATGACAATCTGGGAGATGGTGTAGATCCTGATTTTACTGGACTTTTTTGAGTTTCCATAATAGTCGATCCTTGCTGAATCTTTGGCTCTAATATCAAGTTCCCAATAACATCACCAACAAAAATTATAATGTTCTCATTCATCTCCACCCAGCTTTTCGCTTCTTCATATGACGAAAATGTTACAATAGCTGTCGTATCGACATCACCATTAGGTGTTATTATACGATTGATTTTGAGATCAATTGGCATAAAATTTTCCAGCTCTATTGATTTTCGGAGGGTCTCTTTGGTAATATAAGCTGGGAGATTTGTAATTTTTACATTAGCAGGCATAGAATTGGTTCGTAAATCCTCGGTTTGTGGAAAATGTTCACATTTTCTTTGTTTTGAAGATGTAGGTTGAGGCTAAAAAATTTTCAATTGAAAAGCGATAGAAATTTTGAGTTTGATAGTCAAGTGGATAGGATGCCGGACATCCATCTTAGAGAACATCCTACCCAGTTACATGGATGGGCAGAGGGGTTGCCAATTTTCCAATTTATGCGTGGGGATCGGCCACTCTTCGTGGAGAGGGGACAAAATTTATAACAAAAAATATCTAAATTTTTCATTTTTTCAACAAAAATTGCAATTTTTTATATAAAAACTCATTTTTCAACAATTTGGAGATCTGATACCAAAAACGTCGCGACACGATGCGATGTTTTTAAGGTTTTGGGACCGACATGCGTGGGGGGAAGGAGTTGCCAATTGGCAACCCCTGCCCACCGAAATTTTCGACACCCCTTTTTGTAAACATTAGTTAAAGGATGGCTCCTTAGCTAACAAACACCAACTTTTTTATAGGTCTAGTGAATTATATTATACCTCTTCCTCATCCAAAGACCTTTTTATAACCGGACTGATGGGTTGTAGCCCCGGTTTTTCGGCTACCGCTCTATCTTTAGCCTGTCTTTCTTCCCATATCAACCTCTTTTTCTCTTCTTTATCTTCACCCTCAATCGGAATATATGTTCTATAAGTATCGCTNCTGATGGGTTGTAGCCCCGGTTTTTCGGCTACCGCTCTATCTTTAGCCTGTCTTTCTTCCCATATCAACCTCTTTTTCTCTTCTTTATCTTCACCCTCAATCGGAATATATGTTCTATAAGTATCGCTCCAAAACTTCCATGCTTTATTTATAGGGTCATAGAAATATCCAGTTTTCTCTTTGTCACAATAAAATCCAGTCGTTTTATCAAAATAATATCCTGAGCTAGGTTCTAATTTGAATACATCTGGTTTTGGTGAAGTTGCTATAAAAAATTAAGTTTTGAGTAAAAGGATAGAAAGTTGTGTTTTTCTTACGATAGCTTTGGAATGAGCCGAAAGGAGTACTTATAAGGTGGGTTTCTTCGTGTGACATAGTCGTTTTTTGAGATCAAGTTCTCTCTAGAGGCATGTTGTATTCTTAGAATTTGGTGGATAATTGCTGAAACAGAAAAAATGCTCTATGCATTTTCAGAAAAACAAAAAATAGCAACTTTTTTTAGACCAGACTGATCAATCAAATAAAAAATCAGTTTAAAACTGATGGTTTATTATAAATTTAAATGGTAAAAACTTTATTCATAAAATAATCAAAAATATAAAATATGCAAATTTTAATATCCCGTAAATCTCAATAAATAATGAAAGACACTTAATAAAAATACAATGAAATATATATTATCCCGAAAAAAATCGTGGGTTTTTAACACCATAATCAAAATTTGGATATTGTTGACGAGGTTGTGGCAACAGCGGCATCCTTTGAGCATGCACTGGAAATCTTAGCGCGTAGTAAGGCAGTCTTGGATTAAAATTTGGAACGAATGGGCTTGAAGATTCGCCATTTTCCGATTCCCTGTTTCGACGTTTTTCTTCTAACATTCGATTGACTTTTTGATACATCTCTTCGTGCTTTTCGAGTTTAAGTTTTTCTTCGGTATCTCCATCTTCGGACGGAATGTACACACTATACATACTACTATAAAACATCCATTGTTGAGTAATGGGATCGAGATAGTGCTTTTGTTTTGGGCAGTAGAAAAACCCTGTAGATTCGTCAAGATATAGGCCGATATCTTCTTGGAATTTGAAAAGTTGATGAACTGGTGCGGCTAAATAAGAAGTATTGTTTTTGTCGTGTATTATAACGAAAAGATTCAATATGGCTTTCCTGATATTCAATAAACGTGTTTACTGAAACGATTGATCAAACATAAAATTAAAATTTTTGTTTTTATCTATTTTCTGTTTTTTATTGAATCATGGCAATAATATTGATGTTCATGTTTTCGTTGTAATAAGCAATCGCAATTTTAACCATAATTATTCGACAACGATATCGATTCAGCATTTATTGTACAAAAAATACTTCCCAAAAATGGCAATTTTGAGATTTTTGAGCAAAATTTTCAAGTCTTTTAATTTTCTCCAAAATTTTTCCAAAACGCTTTCCTGACCCTGTATTAGCAGTAGGTCTGTCCTTTTAAATTTTGCTTACGGTAAATTTTAAATCTGCCTATCTTCGGCACCTTTCTATATTCCGGCTCATGTATAGTATTCGATGCTATACTTGTTAATGTTGATCCTGAGCTACGAAATCCTTTAATGCTCTCCTTTTCTTGTAAAGAACTAGCCGGAGAATTTGCATAGCTCACCAAAGGGGAAAGATGTTCTGGCTCTGAGGTTAAGTTCTAAAAATTCTTATGCTTATATCTAGAGAATGAGTTATACCTCTATAGATGAAGCCCCTGAAGTTCTACTTAATATGGTGGTTGAGTCATTGGATAATTGAGGTATTTCATTGGAGACGGAAGACAATATTTCTTGAATCAATGCATCTTGATTGATACCCTATATATTCAAACATTGTAGGTTTAATATGTTCCTACCGGTACTGAAGAGGTCAAGGAAGCCACTAATGATTTTAAAGCACCCTCTAACACTACTTTCTTTCCCTCATTATCCAAAGAACTGTCTAGTTTTTTCGAGCTTGCATTTTGTCCAATTTGCGAATCCTCAAATTCTTGGTTAAAAGGTGAATATCTTTCAATATCTTCATTAATTGTTGCAGTTGATGATAATTCCTCTTCCAATCCACTTTCTCTTAACTGTAGCTCTTTCTTTACCTCGACATTNGTGAATATCTTTCAATATCTTCATTAATTGTTGCAGTTGATGATAATTCCTCTTCCAATCCACTTTCTCTTAACTGTAGCTCTTTCTTTACCTCGACATTTCCTCCATCACATGGAATATAAGTACTGTATGTACTGCTCCAAAACAACCATTCACTAGTATTAGAGTCGAAAAAGTATCCAGAACTTTTATCATAATAGTAATTAGTAGACTCATCAAAATAATATCCAGAACTTGGTTCTAGCATGAAAGTGTCATAACTCGGTGCTTCTAAAATAAGATATATAAAAAATGTAATAATGGAAGTGCTTACGATATGTTGGAAAAATTCCAAATGGGGTTTTTACTTCTCTGAATAAGTCTGATGCTTCCTGTGTTAAAAACGAGTCAAAACTATCGAGACGGAATTGTTCAATTTGTTTTTGGCGTTTCTAAAAATTTTGGATTTTATTTGCTACTTGTGGTCTCTTGTTGATTTTTCTGGACTTGTGCCTGTTAAGACATAGTGTCGAATCCTTTAGATTTTTCCGATCTTCGGGCCAGTAAGTAGAACATGACGCCCAAAATCATGAGGGTCTCCCCTTATGATTTTTGGTAAAAATTTTTTTTCCGGATTGCCCCTCCCCCACTATAGCCGATTTCTCGCTACGTGGCTGTCGGTAAGGAAAGGCCTAATGCTCTGTTTCCAATAAAAAATTTCGCTTTTAATTTTTTTTTAAACAATATTTGGCCATTTTCTGAATTTGTATACTTTTTTTTAAATTAACGAAGCATAGGGAGTATGAAGATATCTCACCAAATGCTAACCATGAGGAGGTGGTATTTTTTTGGATTTTTGTAAACGTTGTTTACTTATGGCCCCTAAGGTGCATATGCAAATAATTAAATTACTCTTCGTTTATTCGCCATATCTGCTGTGTATGAGAATGGGTGAAATTTTAACGGAACCAAGCGGTATTTAATCGATTTTATAGGAATAGATGGTTTGCGAAGCAAACTTTCATCTCTTGTTGATTTTTGATATTGTATGTTATTTGAGATGATAGGTTGATTAAATTTTTGGAGAATCTCAAAAGGAGGCTCTTTTGTTGGACTAAATATTCTCTTTGATACAGGTTCATTGCCAGTATACATTCTGGAAAGATATTAACATGGCATAATTTGTACGGTAAATAGATATCATAGGGTATTAACCTACGAGGTAGGTCAAAGGTGTAAAATTTAAATTTTATCCAACAAAATAAAAATAAAAACGGCAAGGGTAAAATGATGCTGTAATTTTTCTACTGGAAAAAAGTTTTGTAGTCAACGTTTTACGCTGTGGAAAAGAGTATAAAATTAGATCTCTAATCAAATTAGATTAGTTTTTTTGAGACGACACTTTTACCATAATTTAATATTCAACTAAGCATGCAAATTTTGATCGTAGAACAAAATTTGCATAAATATAAATGACAATTATAAACAATGAATAACTAAACAAAAACATTGGTTAATGATTTTATACATTAGATAACACAAACTTAAGCAGATTTCGAAGCATCTACGGCTGCCTCTTCAGCTTGGGCACGCATCTTGTCTTCTTCTGCCAAAGCCACTTTTCTTTTGTAGAGCTTCATCAACTTACTAATGTGCTTCACTTTTGCGATGCGGATTTCTTTATCCGGTTCCGCCTCGTTCGGGCAGTTCCCAACAATGTGGCCAAAATCCAGACATCTTTTGCAGTGCATTTTCAACAGCCTGAAAATGTAGCCAATTATTCGATTTTGACATTATTTTGGATCAAAAATCGATTTTTGACCTATTTTGAGTCAAAAAATCGATTTTGGAACCCAAATTTTATTTCACGAACTTCAAGCACAACTCAGTATCTCCAGTTGGCACGTGTTTTTTAAATGCAAGACTCAAAATATCGTCTCCAGTCAGTTCACGATCAATCTCTTCACGCATTTCCTGCTCTTGGCGAATTTTCTCTTCCTGTTGTTTTCGCATCTTATAATCCAGATTTTTCTTCTCCTCTTCCATCTGCTTGTTGATTTCTTCTTGTGTTGGGGGCTGAAAAATGAGAGTATAATTTTTTGACTGAGATTTTTTATGTCTTAAAAATTCTGGTACTTCTATATCCTACCAAGAAAGTTTCCATCTTTCCTCCTTTGACTGGCATGGTAATAAGAGTCGTGTTGCCTCGCTTCGTCGGGACAGGTCCATTAAATACAGTAGAGCGATAACCGGCACCCATCAGGGGTCGTGCTTGCATTCCTGAAAAGCAAAAAATTGAGTAAAAAATCAATTTATGGATCAAAATTAATTCCAAAATCGATTTTTTTTTATCCAACCATGTATATATGGCTTACTAAATGGCTTATAGTCATAAACCTTCTCTAACAGTGTACGAGAGTAAGCGCTTTCAGAATAACCTGAAAATTATTAAAAAAATAAATTTTGACGAAATCGATATTTTAAACTAAATTTTTTGAGCTAAATTTCGATTTTTCGGATTATTTTTGTTCTTAAAATCGATTTTCGCATTTTTAATTTGAAAAATCAGTGTTTATCTTATTCTAGACCTAGTTTTGAGTACAAAAATTTAAATTCGATTTTTCTAACCTCCAGTCACAGTATCCAATCCAGACGATCCATAAGCACCACCTATCAACGGCCTTGGTTTTGCTCCCAACAAGCCAGATTTTGCACCGGCTTCTTCCGTCTCACATGGCGATCCATAACCATACGCGCTCAACAAAGGTCTCGGTCGTGTTCCCAGCACAGCAGCACTTGGCGTTTTGATCTGTTTGGTAGTCTGATGTTGGGCAGTNTCTTCCGTCTCACATGGCGATCCATAACCATACGCGCCCAACAAAGGTCTCGGTCGTGTTCCCAGCACAGCAGCACTTGGCGTTTTGATCTGTTTGGTAGTCTGATGTTGGGCAGTATAAATTCCAGGACGGATATCAACGGGTTGGTTAAAGAAGCCATACCTGAAAAATAGAATTTAACTTTTAAGTAAAAATTCATATTTTACGCTATTTGATGAATCGATTTTTGCGTCCAAAAATCGATTTTTGTACCCATTTTTCGCTACTTTCTCTACATTACAAAATTTTTTGTTTTATCAAAACATTACGTTTGCACATCTTCCCGGACTTTCTTCGTAATCTGGTCAAAAAGTGTCGACGCTCCTTTCTTTTGCGGTACAGCATCTAAGAGAGACGGCAATTTTCGCTTAGATGCACTGGCTACTGCAACGTCTCCGATAAAACTACCACCCGGTTCTTCTTCAAAAATCTCAGCCAAAATTTCCATGCGGACGTCAAAAGATTTCAAAATTTTCTGTTGAGCAATCGGAAGATTGGGAATAACGTTAGAGGTCAAAAATTTTTGCTGCTCCTTCCACGTGTTGTACATTTGTTGAGCGATTTCTAAGAGCTGAAAAAATGATTTTGAGTTTAAAATGGTTTAAAAATTGAATTTTTAAAAAAAGATATTTTTGGTTCAAAAATCAATTTTGAAGCTATTTTTGAGCTCAAAATTCAGTGTAATGAAATTTAAACTTTGTAAAATTGTGTCGGTCAAAATAATATAACGAATTTTGAAAAAATTTAATTCGAAACTGAAGCTTAAAATTCTGTGACATATGAATTTTGAGCTCAAAATTCCTGTGCTGCATCGTTTTTTGCATTACACACCTCATTAGCTTTAACCAACTGTTTCGGATTAGTTCCTAATCCTTCACTAATTTTCTCATGGATCACTTTTGACGGCTCAACTTTATTCGAGGTCTGTGCTTCTTGGCTGGTCACCATTTGTTCATCGGCGGATTCCACTGGCTTATAATTGCCTTCCAAATTTGACCAACATAACCACTGCTTGGTTTCCGGATCATAGTAATATTCAGTCTCTGAATCATAATAAAATCCAGTGGCGTTATCATAGTAGTAACCTAAGCGGTTGTCATAAATAAACGTCTGTGGATCGGGTGGTGCTGAAAAATGTAGCGATTTTAAAAATTAAATGTTGAGAACATATCATACACCAATCTTTAAAAAACATTTTTAAGCAAAAATAAATTGTTATATTAAAAAATAGCCATTTTGAAACATTACAAAATAGGATAATAGTTCGTATCCAGGGAGCTACTTTTATTGAAATTTTTGAAAAATGATACCTATATGGGTAGTTGTCCTAGTGTCAAAATTTCGAAATAACAAATTTCACTAGCGGACAATTGGAAATGGACGATTTCTCCACTTTCCAGTAGTCAAAATCACAAAATTCCTTCAGATTCGAGTTCACCGTGAGAAAACACTCCGAATACAAAAGTTCAGACGACTTGGTAAAAAATATAGATAAAGAGTTTCTTACTCTTGTGTTAGGGGGACCAAGGATAAAAAACTCAAATTTTCTAAATTTTTTCCAATTTCTGAATTTTTGCACTCGGGGGGGGGGAGGAGGGGGTTCGACACGGAGAACTCGAATCTGAACGAATTTTTTGATTTTAACCACTGGACAATGGAGAAAATCGTCAGTTACCAATTATCCGCTGTCTGTTGTCAACTACCAGTTGTCCTAGTGCCAAAATTTCGACTCCCTGGATCCGAGATAGTATACTCATAGCATTACCATAAAATTGATTAAAATTGGCATCCGGATCCTGCCAAAAATTTCCAACATCCGCTAATCTCTGAGTCGATTTTTTACTGCCGTTTGAATAAGCTGACATTTATATTGAAAATCTCAAAATTGACAAAATTAAGATTCAAACTTTGCATTTTATATATTAACAAAAAAAGAAACACAGATCGATAGGAAATTGGATAAAAATCGTTAAAAATAAGAATAGTAAATAAATAAACCAAATTTTATTCAAAAATAAAAACTCGTGTATTCAAAATTTACATATTCGATATTAAGAAGAGAAAATTCAATGTCAGAAAAATTTAGAGATGCAAATTTTGGGAACACAATACATAAACTATTAATAATTCGCAGCAAAGCGAAATAATAATATAAAATTTGAGCCAATATATTTTTCTCATCCCATTTTCAAAGCCAATAAGCCGTATAATTAGGTCCAGCATTCATGGCGTAGTGCTTTCTGTGCAAATTCAACAACATCTCAATATGCTTGACTTCTTCACGCGGTGCTCTTGACTGCATACAATTATCTTGTTTGTGACCGATTTTTGCACAATTTTTACAGAGCTTCAAAGCCTCTGGCCCAGCATAGCCATTGGGTGCCAAAAGTTTTAACTGCATACTGAGTTTATCCGTGCCGTTGAGTTCCCGTTGGAGCATCATACGGACCTACAAAGATGGAAAATTTTAAATTTATTAAACTAAGTATTTTTTATTTTGAGCTCAAAATTATTTGAAATATCGAATTCTAAGAAATGACAATTTTGAGCCAAAAATTCTTTGAATTTGTGCTTGATATCTGGCGAAGTATCAAATTTTGAACTAAAAAATCCATCAAAAAAATAATAATTGTCTACTTCATTCTCTTGCTGAGCTTTCAACTCAGCAGCAGCTTCTTTAATCCGCTTATCAACAACCATATTATCCACTTTCTCATTTTTGCAACTCATTGCTGAATGACCACGTTGGGCACAGTTCATACAAACAGTGAAATGGCCAGTTTCGTTAAGATTCTTTCTAGCTGCTTTGACTAGTCGAGATGGTCGTTTGGTTCTTACTCCAGGTGCTACTGTAACTGGCTTTTTGTAGTTGTTTGACTAAAAAACAATAGGATAATTTTTTAAGATTTTTGTTCTCAAACAAAAATCAATTTTTGAACGCAAAATTGATTTGGTACTATATAGTTCGAAATAGAGGACCCTTTTGTCAAAAGAAAAATAATTTTTTTAATGTGCCAATTTTGAACATAAAGGAAGTAAAAATCGATTCTTGAACATAAAATTTATCGATAACCCATACATTGATAGTAACATTTGGCTGTGTAATCCATCCTGGATAGCCAATCGGAGCCGCTGGCTCAACACCTTGCCAATTATTTCTTGGAGTCGCAAAACCGATAACTTTGGTATTTCCTGCATACACTGGCAATTTCACTTTTTCCACCACTCCTCGCGAAGCTGGTTGGAGCTGATTGATATCGACATATGGAAGTTGGCTCACAGACGTGTATTCTTCTTCATAACGTTTGAGAGCAGAAGTGGTTGCAGAGGTTTTTACATCAGGTTTTTTGAAGCTTACAAAGGCTTTTGTGATGTCTTTTTCTAGTCCAAGAGCCCGTAACTTAGCCTAAAAATTTGATTTTGATAATTTTAATAAGAAAAATCGATTTTTGAACCCATTTTTGGGACCAAAATACAATTTTTGACCAAGATTGGACCAATTTTTGGGCTTAAAAATTTGGATATTCATTTTTTCAACAGCAAAAATAGCATATATCACCTGCTCAGCTTTAATTTCTCGCGGATTATAGCCAAGGACTTGTTCCTAAAAATCCAAACTTAGCATAAAAAATTAATCCAAGACAATACCAGCTCCTTATTTTTGTTAAAGCCTTTTGTGAGCTCCACAATATTTCCATTTACAATAGTCAAGCCAGCATCTTTGGCATCCAAAATTCTCTTTCTCTTATATAATTTTATTAGTAATCGCATTTTGTGCATAAATTCTGGCGTAGCTTTTTTCTCGGGAGAGCAATCTGTTGCTAAATGGCCAATGTGATAGCAAAGTTTGCACAAGTTCTTGTTCATTTGCCTGAAAAATGAGCTTTTAGATTAGAAATCCAATTTTCCCAGCTTTTTAAGATAAAAGTTCACTTTTCAAAAAAACTAGCTTAAAAGCCAATTTTTCCTAGACTTGGGAGCTCAAAAAACATTTTTAGAAAATGATTATGGTACATATACCCACCAAATACACTCCGTTGGATCATTGCTAGGAACAATATTCTTCAACTGAATACTCAATATATCAGATCCGGTCAACTCCGTTTTAATCAATTCTCGGACAGTGGCATCGTCTTCTGGTAGGCTGTCGACGCCAACAGAATCTTCTTGGTGCTTTTTTATTTGCGCCAATACAAATTCATCCGTAGCCGGTGGATGGGGACATTTTTCTGGTATTGATAAATCTGCGTGGTCTGATCGTCCACAGTTCATGCAGACCTGAAAAATGGAAATGTACAATGAATTTATGAGCCATAAAATAAATGGCCATATAGATTTTTGGTCATCCTTAGACTTCTACAATGATTTTTCTCCGTCTTTAAGCCCATGTGATTTTAAATTTTGGTTCGTGATTTTGTACCCATACGATTTAAAAAAAATTATTTTAGACCCATATACGATTCTTTCGAACCGATTTTTAGACATATAAGATGATTTTTTGGGCACTTTGACTCCAACTTTTCTATTTTTGTTGAAAATTCACAACCTTCATTTGATATCCTCCTGATGGCTTCGCCACCGATGTATTAGCATTGGTTAAATTAGCTTGCTTCGCAGCTTTGTTCTGCTTGCCTCCTCTTTGTGTTTTCTTTTTGGACATTTTCTCTAGTTTCGTCTTTTCCTGTCTTTCAGACCTCATTATATCGACATTGTGCAAAAAGTGGCCATATGGATCATGCGAAACACCTCCACCATAACGATTGAATGGAGTACCACCGTAACCATATCTGTAAGTTTGAGCTGGAGGCCCTGGTTCAAATGGTAGTCTTTCATAATATGGTTCTGGTTCATAAAATGATCTTCCATAAGGCCTACCAAATCTAGGTTCTGGAAAAAATGGACGCGGAGCCGGACCTCTTGGTGCACCATATAAATGTGGCGCTAAAAAGTAGTCATTTAGATAAGAATAAAGAAATTAAAGCACCTGGTGGAAAAAACGGCGGCAGCTCAAAATTTTCTCCATAAATACGTGGCCGTTTATTAGGGTACATTTAAAATGAAGCTTTAAAAATAACAAAAAAGTCAGTTTAAAAGTCGAAAACATGAAAAATAAATAAGGCATGTTAGAAACGTGTAAAATCAAAAATTTCAATACAATATCTTTATTTACTCAGATAAAAATAACTTTAAAACTTAAAACAACATTTTATACAAAAAAATCCGTGTAAACCAGACCCGTATCAAGGATTTAGCGACGGTGGGAGGTCGCAAGCGTGATAATTATTTTAACATCGGATTAACACCCCAATGTCATGATTAGAGAATGCGCGCAATCAATCCCCCGCTTAGAAAAAGCTCTAGAGTCTATTTTCCGGCGAAAAAAGAAAATTTTAACTTCAACACACTCATCCATTCCTTGACTCGTGGTCAGAGAAGTGTTTTCACGCTTCAGGAATGCGCGCAATCGATTTCCCGCATAAAATTACCCCTATAGTTGTTTTCAGAAAAAATTTCCGGTCAAAAATTCATGTAAAAAATCCGCCAAATTTTGGAACAACCCAATATTATAACACATACAGGGGGCGGCAAAAGTCCTGACATTTCCAAAACGTGTTTTCTCGACAATTCTGGACGAGGAAACACCTTTTCAGCGTTTTTTACAATGTCAGGATTTTTGCCGCCCCCTGTATTATCAAAATAAATCTTATTCCAGCAAAAATATTCCATAACTTGGATTCTGATGATCACTTGAGCAAAATATAAAATTTCAAAAATGACGATAGCATTAAAAAATGAGACATATAACAAATAAAAAATAAATTATCATATCAAAATTTTAATGTCCAATTTCATCTTCAACTGTCTCAAGGATATCTTTCATATATAGCAAAATTTCTTCGGTGACTAAATTCGAGACGTCTTGAATTGTTCTCGGTGCGTTGGTTTCAGTAATTTGTTCGAGTTTGGCTTCCCATGGAATGTTGTATTCTTCATCAGTTTCTGAAAAAAAGAAATTATAAACTGTTTGGAAAATCCATGTTTAGTTCAAAATATTGAAAAATTAGAATTTTGAAATCAATAAAGGGTTTAAGAGTCAAAAATCGATTTTTATTTTGTCTAAAATGTATTTGTTCAATTGGTTTATTACATATTTGTGAGCTAAAAAAACAATTTGTCCAAGATTTATCAATAATCAATCTCGACCTTGCCCATTTGTTTCATCTTTGCGCTCCACGAGGTGCTCAAAAATGAATTCGGATTCGTCTCGAGCCGGCTCTTTTGTAACTTCAGTTTTTGCAACCAACGTTTTTTGCTTTCCGATATTTTGTTTTCGATCTGAAAAAGGTAATTTTTCTAGTCAACATATTATAAAGTACTAATTTTGGTATCCTTTTTTGGTGACTTCTTTTCCTCATTATTATTATCGTCATCCAAAACTATAATATCCGTGTCTGGTTCAGAATCAGTTAGAGTTAAGTAATCATCTTCCAATGAATCCTAAAATTTTGGTCTAAATTCGGATTCATCTCGAATGGTACATAAATCTTTAGAACGGTACTATCCAATCTTAGAGAATCAACAAGATAGAATTTTTATTTTCGAAAAGCTATCCCTAGAGATAATCTTACTAGGAGGGCAAAAGTTTCAGACCAGGTGGACAAAAGTTTCAGACAATTTTCACAATACATTTTACAACGTTATAATATTTTTATTTTAATCTAAGTGCGTATATTATGTATGTATAACAAATAAGCACCGTTTAAATTATCTGAAACTTTTGGGCAAATTTCTGAAACTTTTGGCCACCTGGTCTGAAACTTTTGCCCCCCCCCCTAGTACCTTTTATTTAGGAATCCAAAAAACGCACTTCCAATCAGTGATGGCCAGATCCAAAAAAATCATTCGGCTCCGGTCCCATTCAAAAATTTTTTGTAGTTCCGGTTCCATAAAAAAAATTTCGGTTCCAGTTCCACCTCTAAGATTTTATCGTTTAAAGACTTGATTTTGTTAAAATTTTGGTGTTTAAATAAAAAAAAACAGCAAGGGATGCATAAATTTTTTTGAAAAATGTCATTGTTAAGATGAAAATGCTCAAAAAATGGCGAATTTTGGCAAAAAAAGATGAATTTTTATGATTTTTGAAAAAATTTGTTTGCGGTTCCTGTTACGCTCCATCAAAAAAATTTTTCCGGTTCCACATCAAGAACCGAAACTAATAACCATCACTGCTCTCAACATGTGAAAACGCTACTCTAGAGGGGACTATTTTACATACGAAATACGGGATATGGAATATACTTTTTGTAAATTGTTATTTTATAACTATTTTTGTTGATCACGGAGGCGCGATTCCTACTTTTTCGTCTCAACTTGCCTCTGTGTGATAGTACCCTACAATTTTTTAACATAATAAATCACAAATAAAATAACAACACAATAAATTGGCACCTTCAATTCCAAGTCCTCAATATTTTCCTCGTTATCAATGTCTTTGATGCCATGCTTACATTTGTACAGATTAATTAACAAGCGCATTTTGTCCACATATTCCGGATTTCGACGATTCGTGCACTTTTTTGCATCGTCGTGGCCACCAACTTCACCGCACTTCTCACACAAACTTAAATGATTCCTGGTTACGGACCCATGTGGGACGAGTTTTTTTAATGCCGTTGATAGCAAGTCTTGACCTTAAAAAAAAAGAAAAATTAGGGATTTTCTGTAAACTTTTGAGCTCAAAAAATATTTTCTGCTTATTTTAATGTATAAAAATTATTTTAACGAATTTTAAGCTCAAGAATCCAAATTTCTGAGCCATAAACTCTTTCCGATTAATTTTGGAATACAAATATCCATTTTCCCAAATTTTTGTGCTCAAAAATCCAACATCTTAAACCACTCTCACCTGTAAGTTCGGTTTTAGCCAAATACTGAGTTCGTTCTCGGTCAGTAATAGCTTCAATTCTTTTCTTATACTCTTCAAATTTCTGCATCACGTGGTTTCTACCAGCACGAGTCTTTTTACATACAGTTTCTCGGTGTCCTTTAACACCACAATTAAAGCAAAAATTATTAATCATCGATTTTTCGTGCTTGGCAATTCGAGCTAGCTCTTTGCTCTAAAAATAAGCCTTGGCTAAATAGGCACAAAAAGCTACTGAATTCGTATTTTTACTTTGTATTGGGTTTTTTCTATATGGGAAATTAATTGGAATTTAGATGAAAAAATTTTCCTGCACTCCTATCGGATGCTCTTTAGGTTAAAGGGAGGAAATGGAAAAGTCGCCATAGAGTTTTAAGAATGTGGCAATTTCAATTACTAATGGGTTTTTCCATATGAAGAACACGAATCAGAGCGATTTTAGTCGATTCGGGCTGTATAGTATTTTTTGTGTTTGATGTCCGTAATCATTCAGCCAGTAATTATGGTGAAGGTTTGGGGCTTAGTGATGTTCTGCAAAGTTATTAGTAGTTGTATGTAGGTGTGTTTAGTGAAGATTTCAGATTTGTTAGAGGTCATCGTAAAAAGTTTGGTTTTTAACAGGTTTTTGAGCTGTTGTTATGTGAAGAAGGAAAGTGGAAATTTGTGAAGGCTATGTTGTGTGTTGAGTATATGTTGTTTAATTGTGAGTGTGTGTATGCTTGTTGCCTGTTCTTTTGGCGCTTGTAGAAATGTACAGGGGGGGGGGCAAAAGTCCTGGCGTAAGAGGAGGTATATTCTCGCCTAAGGGGCAAAAAGTCCTCGCCAAGGGAGCAAAAGTCTTGACATTGTCAAAAACGCTGAAAAGGTGTTTTCTCGCCCAGAATTGCCGAGAAAACACGTTTTTGAAATGTCAAAACTTTTGCCCCCTTGGCGAGGACTTTTGCCCCTTAGGCAAGGACTTTTGCCTCTTAGGCAAGAATATACCGCCTCTTACGCATAGTCCGGAAATGGGTCCGGGACCCATGGGGTCCGGAACCCTTGGGGTCCGGGACCCCATGGGTCCCGGGACCCCGTGGGGTCCGTGGGTCCCAGGACCCAAAGGACCCCATACAAGATTTTTGCTTAAAAAGGAAATTAACCCTAGAAAATGGGATTTTTTCAAAAATGCAATTTTCTCGGGTTTCCTGAGCTTTTTAGCGCCCCAAATAAACTTCACTAAACCCCTAGGTGCAATTTTTCATGAGGAACATTTTTCGCGATGACGAGAAATTCTGGTTTTTCAGTGTTTTTCGAAAAATGGTCATAACTTTAAAAGGGAATTTTTTCAGAATTTCTCGTCAACGCGAAAAATGTTCCTCGTGAAAAGTTAGGGGGTAGGCGGGAGTTCTAGGGGAAGGAATGGAGGCCTGAAACGTTAACCTGTTCAAGTTATAGCGATTTTTCGAATAATACCGCGATTTTTCAGTATTATTCGAAAAATCGCTATAACTTGAAAAGGTTAACGTTTCAGGCCTCCATTCCTTCCCCTAGAACCCCCGCCT
>OZJO01023619.1:0-10065 GCA_900406225.1 Acrobeloides nanus | reverse complement strand
TTTTTGGGATTACTGGTGGTTTACTATTATTTTCTGGGGCGTTCTTTTTGATTTTTGGATCGGGTATGTTAAAATTTGATTTTTTTTAGAGAAAAAATTTAGCCGAAATCCAACCATGGTCTAAATTTTCATCCGCTCACTTACATCCACCCCAAATCTATACCATCGAAGCTAGTGCCAAAAATTCGAATGAAAAGCAAATTTCTGAAGAGAATAAAGACAAATACGATGAAAGACTTGTTTTGTAGATTTTTTTATTTTTAATTTAAAAAATATATACAGTCGTCTCATCAAACCCACTAAAACAATGGATGTCTCGGGAAAAATTTATTAATGACCGTCTTCGTGCACAGCAGAAAGGTAAAATTCTCGTGGGAATAATAAAAAAGCAACTTTTATGACGCAAAAAATTACATGATCAGCATTCTTATAATGATCAGGGATGTGACATGCCCATGGTCTCAGAGCTCGATTCTCTCGCGGATCTTGTTTTAAGATTAATGGCTAAGACTAACCCAGTCGCTTCTAGAAAAACTCTAAAGACTCCGTACAGACTAGAAATTTCTAGGCATTCAAACAATCGAAGCGTTTATTTGATTAAAAAACTACGAAATCACAATATATGAGAGATAATCAAAACCTAGAATTTCTAGAGCTTATAGCTATGATTGAAGGTCTATGAATTGGATTCACGATCGAAGATCTATGAATCGCATTTACCGGAATTTTATTTGACCCAGCACTTTTCTTTATCCCCAATAAACGATATACAAAAGCCATGGAGCATTCGTTAAATTCATGATGTTTTGCTAAATAAATGATAGCATTTAAACACCCATTCAACTGGCCACCATATTGTGTTAAATAATTGAAGGTTCCGAGAATTGGCCAAGTTATACCAAAATACTAGAATTGATTCAATCTTACTCAACAGTTACTCAGAATCTTACTCGTTGAAGCATTTGAGAAGTCGACGGAAGAACATAAAATACACAATAACATAGGAGAACTAAGAAAACCGTGGTGAATAGTTTTCTTTGCATTCTCGACATTTGAGATTTGTCATGAGAATTTTGTTTTTTTGATCGACAAAATTGGACACAGAATAGAACCACTGTAGCGATATAAGATACTAAAAATTGCTTTGAGTCGCTCACATTTTAATGTTTATAAAGTGGACACGAAACGACTTTTACACGAGAAAGTTGACACGATAACATTGACGTCTTAAAGTATTTGTCGAGTTGCTGAGCTCGCAGCGCTAAGTCGATAGGCATCACCGGATCGCGACCGTACACTAGAAAATGCGGCGTTTCTCCCGTCGTCTCATGCGATAAGACGTTGTAAGAAAACGCCATATGCTTTGGGTACAAGTCCCAATCCGAGTGCATTTCATCGACATACTTGCTGATCATCGCCTCAAATGTACGCTCTACAGCCCCATTCCCTTCAGAATGGTACGGCGTGCTAAAGTGTTGCCCAACGTCTAGGAGTGAGCAAATTTCCGGCACGAAATTGTTGACATGAAAATTGATCTATTTATTGTCCACCATTTACGCGCAGTGTTGGTTGTTGAAGTCTAGGAATTTTTCCACGACGAATTAGGTTATATGGACAAAATTGAAGTCGTATCTCGTGTTCTCAACGTTATCTTGTCAACTTTATTCATGTTAACTTTTCGTGTCAACTTTATTCATGTCAACCTTTCGTGCCAACTTTATGAACGTCCATATTTTTACAGAAAAACGACTAAGCCCGATTCCAACTCATCCTATGAAATTCTCAATCACTTACCAAAGAAAACTATGGTCACAGTCGTCGAATAAGATGGAATCACTTGTGAATAAAGACTTCCGGTAAAATATAAACAATAATACAATGAAAGTGGTTTTCCCTTTTGATCGTTGAGTATCCCATAGAGATACATAAATATTATACCAAATAATACGACGGTTGTGATCAAGGCGTTGATTACAATCACGTTCTAAAACACGTTTTTCAAACCAACTCTGTATAAATGTTACATTAACATCTCGTTTAGCATAAAATCCAGGTTTCCAAATAGCCAACAATCGATCAACAGCCATCAACAAAGCGATCGTTTGTCCGATTCGATAGCCAGCAGAACATAGACCGCCAACCCAAAAGCAGAAACTTAGATTGAAGTTTATTATCGTCAAATTTGTTGCGAAGAGAAAAGTGGCAGCTCTCATCACAGTTCCATAACTCATCACTACTTCTGATAAGCATTGCTGAATGATTATCCAATTACAGGGAGTGTCTCTCAACTTTGGATATTTGACGAATAAGAAAACTAGGTAAAGGTTTAAAAATGCTGCAAGAAAACCAACGCCAATGTAGTAAATTTGAGTCCAAATGGTGTATCGGATGTCTACTTGGTATGCCGGATCGGTGAAATAGGAATAGTTATTGGGGGTTGAAGTCGAATTGCTCATAATGTTCGAAATGGACTTGGGATATGCTTGGCAACCTTAGCAACAGGAACTAAACACAATTGCTTTTTATAAATACTTAGACATTAGGCATGAAAAAAGACTTTCTCAAATAGCAATCTCATTATCGTTTTTTTATTATGTTACAATTGAAAAGTCCTATAAACAATATTCATAATTAAAAAAAACTCGTGTTCATGTTTATAAATCCAAGGCAATTCTCGCGTTTGAATAGTTGGTTATTATGAAAGATACATCTTCCTACAAGATCTGACCAAAAATTAAAAGAATCAAAAATCTGAAGCAAATTTATGGGCAGATGCCAGTTGGTGACATAGATTTATGTCACCAACTGGCAATTGGAGAAATGTTAGTGACATTGCCAGTTGGTGACATAGATCTTTACCAAGGCTTAGCCTAAGCCTAGGCCTAGGTTATGCTTTGGTTTAGGCATGTAGAAGTTGACCTTAAATAGAGGAACTATTCAAAGCATAAACAAGTAACTTTCTAATAAGTCATTCTCACTTATAAATTTTAAATAAATAAAAAATTCTTGGAGCATAATGACGGTAGTCTCCAACACATATTTTTCATATTAAAAATGAAAATTATTTGAAAAAATATATTCGGAAAAATCATCGGTCTCTCATAAAACTCATAATTAAAACATCATAAAATATTTCCGATACGAGATTTATACATTATAATCAAACACGAAAGTCTCTAAAATGATAGCTATATTATTAATTTTTGATCAAAAAGAGCACAAGTCGCTTCGACAACTTAAATTTACTTCAAACTGCCAAGTTTTCTATAGCTTGAACAAATTGAATGTTATATCAAAGGATCAGGCCACTCAGTTACAATCATATGAAAAATGATATATTCGGAAAGATCATGAAAAATTGATTTTTTATTTTTACGGCACCATCTGAATCGTTTTCCCCATCGAGATAAATGCATTTGAAAATTTGAATTCATGTACATGTTTTCGTAGTAATAATCAAACTTTTTGAATTTTTTGCGGAAAAATCGTGAAAAAATAGCATGAATCGACAGAGAATTTTATGCTGAACAACTTTGCTAATTGAAGTTTTCGTAAAAATTTATTTTTCGTGATCAATTGATTATTACAACGAAAACATGTACATGAATTCAAATTTTCAAATGCATTTATCTCGATGGGGAAAACGATTCAGATGATTCCGTAAAAACAAAAATGCTCCATTTTTCATGATCTTTCCGAATATATCATTGTCCAGCAAAAATCTCATAATTTTAGTATTTTGGAATAGATTGATTCATTCTCAATGCATTTGGTTATTTGACTCAATATGGAGGACAATTCAACGGGTGTCTAAATGCGATGATTTATTTGATACAGCATCATGAGTTTCAAGAGTGCTCCACTGGTTTTGTTTATCGCTTATTGGGGGATAAATACGAGTGTTGGATCAACTATGGTCATAGTGATTCCTAGTCATCGGTCTTCCATCTTTAGAAATAATATATACAAATAAATTGGTACTTATGCAAAATCCCTTCCTTCCCCCTCTAGGGGGAGGGGGAAATTTGCTGTCAGATTTTTGATTGTGTTGACTTTTGGTACAGATCTTGTAGGTTAGATGTATTTTCATAATAACTAACTATTCAAGGCGTGAGAATTGCTCGTGAAAATCTTGAATTTATAAACAGGAAGACGAGTTTTTTTAATTAGGACTATTGTTCATCTTTTTATATGCCTAATTTCGAAGTATTGATAAAAAGCAATTTAGTTTAGTTCCTGTTGCTACGGTTGTCAATCATATCCCAAGTCCATTTCGAACATTATGAGCAATTCGACTTCAACCCCCAATAACTATTCCTATTTCACCGATCCGGCATACCAAGGAGATATCCGATACACCATTTGGACTCAAATTTACTACATTGGTGTTGGTTTTCTTGCAGCATTTTTAAACCTTTACCTAGTTTTCTTATTCGTCAAATATTCAAAGTTGAGAGACATCCCTTGTAATTGGATAATCATTCAGCAATGCCTATCAGAAGTACTGATGGGTTATGGAACCGTGATGAGAGCTGTCACTTTTCTCTTCGCAACAAATCTTACGATAATCAACTTCAATCTAAGTTTCTGCTTTTGGGTTGGCGGTCTATGTGCAGCTGGCTATCGAATCGGACAAACGATCGCTTTGTTGATGGCTGTTGATCGGTTGTTAGCCATTTGGAAACCTGGATTTTATGCTAAACGACGTGTTAATGTAACATTTAAGAGGCAATGTCTTGAAATTTCAAACTTGTTGGGGTTGCCGCGGCACTAGGCAAACTGAGTATGTAAATTTGGACGCAAGAGAAACATATTTGAGCATTCAGAACGGTGCAACCTTTAAAAAGGTCAATTTCGGCCCATATGAATGTTGGAGGTTACAGTAACGTTACAGATGTTTTTTACACTTTAGTATTTTGAGTATAACTCTTGATGGTTAAATCTAATTCCGATGATCTTGGTGTCATTCGGAAGTTGAGAACGCGGGCTACAACTTTTATATTAGGTGTATGGGGTCATTTTGTGGAAAAAGTTGTCGAAAAATTAGGATTTTTATAAAAATCCTGTTCCCCAGAGGGGTCAAAAATTCAAAGAAATGCCTCTAAAAAAATTTTGTCCCGATGCATTTCTCCAGTTAGCCCTAAAAATTATCTACAACACCCCTACTTTGTTTTATGCTTAGTCTCGGGTCAAATCTCGTGGCACCCGATTCTTTTTTCTGGCTCTGAAAAATATTGGGTGTTACAATAACGTTATAATACAAACACTAATACAAAAATCCTAAGTTTTCGACAACTTTTTTCACGAAATGACCCCATACACCTAATATAAAAATTGTAGCCCGCGTCACCAGCTTTCCAATGACATCAAGATCATTAAAATTGGGTTTAACCGTAAAGAGTTATGCTCAAAATACTAAAGTGTAAAATAAATTGATCGAAATTGATTTTTTTAAAGGTTGCACACCATTTCAAATGCTCAAATATGTTTCTTTTGCGTCCAAATTTCATATTACATACTTAGTTTGTCTAGTGCACGGGAAGTTCGAACTTTCGAGATATCGTCTCTTAAAAAGAATTGGTTTGAAAAACGTGTTTTAGACAGCGATTGTAGTCAACGCCTTGGTGACAACCGTCGTATTATTAGGTATAATATTCATGTACCTCTATGGGGAGCTCAATGATCAAAAGGGAAAACCACTTTCATTGTATTATTGTTTATATTCTACGGGGAATCTTTATTCACAAGTGATTCCATCTTATTCGACGACTGTGACCATAGTTTTCTTTGGTAAGTGATTGAGAATTTCATAGGATGAGTTGAAATCGGATTTACAAGGGACCTTCAAGGTCTGACAAACTTTGTGCAAAAAAAATTTGGCTCCAAACGGGATTCGAACCCACAACCTTGTGGCCACGGAGCCACTGGTTTGTCACTGCACTACCGAGGCTTGTTGATGGAGAAACGTCTTTTCAAACCAATTATTAGTGCTTTTTAAAAATTAAAAATCTAATCGTCGCGCGACGGGCTGCGCGACAGTTTATGAACGCTAACTCGCGACACAAAATGCACTGTCGCGTCGGGACGGAAGTATAAATGGCACCTTAGGAAATAAGTTTTGGTGATGATCAAGCTAAAATAGCCAGTAATTTTAACTTTAGAATTCGTGATTATGTTAATGCCGAGGGTACTCACTTTCAAAAAGGACTATGATACGTGAAAAGTTGTTTGAGCAATTTTGCGAGTGGAAAAGACAAAGTCAGCTTGTCCATACACTTTTATATAAAACTATAATTTAAATATTTTTGTTTTAAAATGTTAGAAACATCAAATGCATAATTTAAAAAAAGCACTAATTTAAAAAAAGTACTTGGTTTGAAAAGACGTTTCAACAAATCACGATGATGCAGTGATAAAGCAGCGGCTTCGTGTTCACAAGGTCACGGGTTCGAATCCCGCTTGAAACCAAATTTTTTTTGCATAAAGTAAAAATCGAAAAATTTTGCAACTTTATGACCCCATAGCTCGAAAGAATTTATATCCAATCAACTATATTCGTTTTTCCACATTTTTTCTTAACTTTTGAGCTAGATCTCGAAAAAATCTGAGTTTTTCAGACCTTCAAGGTCCCTTGTTAGTCGTTTTTCTGTAAAAATGTGAACAACTCAAAACAATTGTTTAGTATCTTATATCGCTACAGTGGTTCTATTCTGTATCCAATTTTCTCGACCAACAAATCAAAATTCTTATGCCAAATCTCAAATGTCGAAAATGCAAAGAAAACTATTCACCACGGTTTTCTTAGTTCTCCTATGTTATTGTGTATTTTACGTCCTTCCGTCGACTTCTCAAATGCTTCAACGAGTAAGATTCTGAGTAACTGTTGAGTAAGATTGAATCAATTCTAGTATTTTGGTATAACTTGGCCAATTCTCGGAACCTTCGGTTATTTGACACAATATGGTGGCCAATTGAATGGGTGTTTAAATGCTATCATTTATTTGGCAAAACATCATGAATTTAACGAATGCTCCATGGCTTTTGTATATCGCTTGTTGGGGATAAAAACAAGTGCTGGATCAAAGACAATTCTGGTAAATACGATTCATAGATCTTCGATCGCGAACCCAATTCATTGATCTTCAATCGTAACTTAAGCTCTAGAAATTCTAGATTTTGATTATCTCATATATTGTGATTTAGTAGTTTTTTAATAAAATAAACGCTTAAGAAGCATAGTTCTCTCGGTACGCTGCCGGACTGTCTGATCTTGAAAGTTAACCCTTAAATGGGGGGGGGGTCCAGATTAGGTCGAGTAGAAAAATTTTTTAAATTTTTTTAACAAGTGACCCTCTAGGGGTAATTTTATGCGAAAAATTGATTGCGCATCCCAAAACGTGAAAATGCTTACTTGACCCTGATTCAGGAAAGGGGTCGATGTATTGAAGCGAAAATCAAACATTTTCGGATTTTTATGAGAAAACCGTCGATTCTTAAGTTTTTTAGACGAGAAATCGATTGCGCGTATTCCCGAACCTTGAAAACGCTTCCTTGACCCTGTTTCAGGGAAGGAATCGGTGTTTTGAAGCAAAAATCAATTTATTTACGTATCAATTTATATTACAATTATATTATTATAATTAATTTATATTACGTATTTAAGTAAATAAATTGATTTTCGCTTCAAAACACCGATCCCTTCCCTGAAACAGTGACAAAGAAGCGTTTTCACGGTTCGGGAGTGCGCGCAATCGATTCCCCGCCTAGAAAAACCTAAAAATCGACGGCTTTCTCATAAAAATCCGAAAATGTTTGATTTTCGCTTCAATACACCGACCCCTTCCCTGAATCAGCGTCAAGTAAGCATTTTCACGTTTCGGGAATGCGCGCAATTTTCGCATAAAATTACCCCTAGAGGGTCACTTGTTAAAAAAATTTTTCTACTCGACCCTAATCTGGACCTCCCCCCTTTAAAATACGGTTTGGGACAAACTCGCAAAATGATTCATCTTGACGAGTTCTATCAGGAAAATATAGTGAAAAATTTTTTAAGTACGCTTTTATTATGTAAAAATGGGTCCAAAGTTGACCTTATGTGAATTTTGACATCTTTTCAGTGTTTTTAGGATATCTCGGCGCAGACAAAGTTTTAGAGCATGGTTGACCGCTCGTTGAAATGCTGGTGATCAGCGCGACAACTTTTGTGAAGATCACAAGATCTCGAAACCGCCATAGAAAAAAGTTATAGGCTAATCTTTGCAACCATGCCTTTTTTAGGAACCCCAAAAAATTCAATATTTCCCAGAAAAAATTTTTTGCATGGCACTTTAATATTATTTTGTCTTCAAAAAATTAAAATTCAAGTCATTTGCAACATTTTGGCATATTATGCATTATATGTGGACTTAACCGTGCCGTAATATGAAGCTCTGAACATTAAACTTGAAGTCATTTTCAAAATCTGTTATATATAAAAACGAAGGCTAAAGTGCAATTCGTGTGTGAAAAAATCCAAGCGTGGCCTTCGCTTGGATTTTTTCCAAAATGGTGTTATTTGAGAGATCTAATGTAGAGGAGCATTATAGAGTTTAAAAAATTGTGGGACGAATCTCTCTAAATTCTAGTGCGATTTTTTCAAGATGTGGTTCTTTATGTGTATAAGGTATGTACCTTTGGCGGCTAACTTTGAAAGGAAAATGTTTTGCTAATAAATTTGGTATAGAAAAATTCCCTGTATGTTGGGGCATTTAAAAAATCAATGATGCTTTGATTCTTCATTTTATCACTTTTATTACCTAAAAAATAAATATCTTTTCAAAAATTCATTTTCCAAAAAAATTTTTAGGAGCTACACCCTATAAAAATTTTTCGAAAAAATTATTTTTTGAAAATTTTTTATTTTTAGGGGGTAACCCCTAATTTTTTAATTTTTACAAAAAGGTAAAATATAGTCAAAAAATTAGAGGAGAGGTGTGGGTTGTGGAACTACCCATGGATGGTACGACCCATCATCACCCACCATCCA
Source organism: Acrobeloides nanus (assembly GCA_900406225.1). Lineage (NCBI taxonomy): Eukaryota > Metazoa > Nematoda > Chromadorea > Rhabditida > Cephalobidae > Acrobeloides > Acrobeloides nanus. Next base: position 1,040 of record OZJO01023619.1, on the reverse strand, counting down.
TTAGTGGTGGTTTTTTTTCTAGGCAAAAAATCTAAGCGTTTATTTGATTAAAAAACTACGAAATCACAATATATGAGAGATAATCAAAACCTTGAATTTCTAGAGCTTAAGTTGCGATTGAAGGTGAATTGGATTCACGATCGAAGTTCTATGAATCGCATTTACCAGAATTGTATTTGATCCAGCACTTGTTTTTATTCCCAACAAACGATATACAAAAGCCATGGAGCATTTGTTAAATTCATGATGTTTTGCCAAATAAATAATAGCATTTAAACACCCATTCAATTGGCCACCATATTGTGTCAAATAACCGAAGGTGCTGAGAATTGGCCAAGTTATACCAAAATACTAGAATTGATTCAGTGTTACTCAAAAGTTGAGAAACTTACTCGTTGAAGCATTTGAGAAGTCGACGGAAGAATGTAAAATACACAAAAACATAGGAGAATTAAGAAAACCGTGGTGAATAGTTTTCTTTGAACTTTCGACATTTGAGATTTGGCATGAGAATTTTGATTTGTTGGTCGAGAAAGTTGGACACAGAATAGAACCATTGTAGCGATATAAGATACTAAAAATTGCTTTTGAGTCACTCACATTTTGACGTTCATAAAGTTGACACGAAACAACTTTTACACGAGAAAGTTGACACGATGAAGTTGACATCTCAACGTACTTGTCAAGTTGCCGAGCTCGCAGCGCTAAGTCGATAGGCATCACCGGATCGTGATGGGTGAATTAATTCACCCGTTTTACTCTGCTAGGAATTTTTCCACTACGAATTAGATTGTATGGGCAAAATAGAAGTCGTATATCGTGTTCTCAACGTTATTTTGTCAACTTGATTCATGTTAACTTTATCATACCAACTTTATTGTGTAAATCTTTCGTGTCAACTTTATAAATGTCCACATTTTTACAGAAAAACGACTAAATCCGATTTCAACTCATGAAATTCCCAATCACTTACCAAAGAAAACTATGGTCACAGCCGTCGAATAAGATGGAATCACTTGTGCATAAAGACTTCCGGTAAA
>OZJO01023615.1:0-12289 GCA_900406225.1 Acrobeloides nanus | reverse complement strand
AAATATTGTGACAAGCTTCTCGAAATATTAAGCTCTTGAAAATATGAGCGGTTAAAACGGTTAAAAGGGCAAATAATAACATCAGGCAGAATCCAATCTTTGCCTACAAATATTTTATTTTGATTTAACAAAATTTTTTCACCTTTAGAAATTTCAACTTTTCAAAATTTCAAAAAGTTCTTTGTCCTAAAAAGTCGAAGGTCCCAGTAATATTAGTCGGGGTTCCTTCAAACTTTGTCGAGAACCTTCAAACTTTGTCGCTTGGGATCTTGGGCCCATCTTCGACTTTTCGAGAGTCTCTTAAAAGTGATATTTTCATCATCATAACTCGAAAGGTACTTATTTGAGTATCTTTTGGATTATGATAATGAAAATCGTTAATCACAAGTTATGATAATGAGAAATAGAATTCGCATTTTTACGAATTTTTCATAAAATTTAAAAAAATTTAACAATTTTGAATTTTTAAAAATTACCCATTTCTCGAACAAAATAAGAAATCACAACTGGGCTGTCCAAAGATTCCTTTACTACACTATAACATCCATAAAGTGAACAAATTACGGCAATAATTAAAATTATCGTCCATAACAATTTTAAATAGATCGATTTGGACGCATACAAATCTTGAATTCCATGAAATGTACAATTTTTCTATAAAAATTTACAAAAATTTCACAAAAATAAAAAATTTACCATAAAAACTAAAAAATTTTCTTTCACAGGTTCCTTCGAGTTCAAGCACTTAGTCAGCTTTCTTTCGAGTATTACGTTTTCCATTTTTAATTTTTTTGACAAAGTTAATAGCCGTAAATTTGGATGGATCCATCAGTGGTGTGAGAATAGATGTGAGAAACAGAAGTACTATACATTCTGCATATAAATTAAAAAATTAGGATTAAAAAAAATGAAAACGAAACGAAAATTTTTGAAGTCATCAACTTTATGGGGCTATAGTTTGGCCAAAACCCTTGACACATATACCAAAATGGCCATAAATGTTATTAACTAGTCTAAAGCAAATAAAAAAAAGTTGTTTTGAACAAAATCCAAGATTCTTCAAAAATTGTCGCTTGACTATTGATCCATAGTTCCATTTTCTCACGAAGTCTGATTTAAAAGCTAAAGCAGTCTGCTACTCAAACACTTTAGCCACACTGTTGCAAGAAATATGACCCAGGAAAATTTATTTAAACTAAAAAATTGATCACTAATTTTTTGCCTTAAAAAACATGTAAAAAGCGTAAAAGAATTTTTGCTATGACGCCAAAAAACTTGTGTCTATTGGGAATCATATGCGAAAAAAATCCATAAACAACAAGCTCTATGTATGACACATGAAATATCTACAATAATTTTTCGGATGGATTTTTATCTGGTATTAAAAAAATAAATTTCAAAAACAGCGTATTTAACACTTCCTTGTCGACGTCAAATTAATGGTTTTTCTGAAAGTACATTTAATGAGGAATATTATGCTGCAAAAATTTTCTGAAAAAATTTATTTTAATAAAGGCCTACTACAAAATTTTAAAAAAATGAAACCCCCCCCCCCCCAACATGATTACGCAATATCTGGATGACCCCTTTCTAAAGGATTTCAGCTTAAAAATTTTCGCTTTTTAAGCTTGACAATTTTTGGTGAAAAAATTGCACATTTTTGGAGTGGGCTCCTCAGATTATATTAGAACCAAGAATATTTTAAAACTTGATCATTCGGTAATCTTCAAAATTGGGAGATTTGTCTTCATTTTTTCGAATTCTTCGTTTAGCATGCTGTGTAGCAGAGGCGTAAGTACCTCGTCCAAAATAGATGAAAAGTTGGATGATGGAGATGATCGAGCCTCCAATCCAAAGTGAAAATTGACCTAAATTTTGATGAGGTAGAAAAGTATTATTATTTCGGGCGGGGGAGTGTGGAAAATATTAACCCCAGAATGGTTGCACAACAAATCCATGACCCCATTTTTATTATATCCCTCAAAAACACTACCTCCAAGTTGAGAAATAATATTCGAAGTAGTCAAAACTGTAACATGTTTGATCACTGTATAGTCTAAATTTTCATAATAGATTTCCAAAATAATAATATTTTTTAATTTTTCCCATTCCGATTGATCATGAATAAAATATTTGGCCTAAAAACATTTTTAAACTGAAAACAAAGATTCTCTATGGTGCGCAAAAAACAGAAAAGTGCATGGAATGGATCAAAATTAAAAATAAATGCTACCAATCGACTCAGCTTGCCAAGAGCTTCAAAACGAGTACCATAACATGGGGATTTGGAGGTTTTCCCATGGCCGAGTGGGTAAAGTGACTGATTTGCACTTTAGAGGCTCGAGTTTGAATCCCGGCTCAAATTTTTAAATTGTCCAACTTTTATGAAAATTTTCGCATATCTCTATTTTACTTTCTAAAACACTTTGTAATCATTTTTTGATTGTTAGACACTTACTGGAGCTGTATAGTAGGGATTTTTATTTGCAAGACCTAGCCTTACTTTACAGCAACCAAAAAATGATTGCAAAGTGTTTTATATGCCAAAATATAGATATGCAAAAATGTTTTTGAAATTTGGAGAACCTTCGGGTTGGGATTCGAATCCGTGCTCTTTGAGTGAAGCACGAGCAATTAGCCACTCGGCCATGGGGAAAACCCCCAAACCCCTGATATGATACTCATTTTTAAACTCTTGGCGAGCTGAGTCAATTAACGACATTTATTTTTGATTCATGCCATGTCCTTTTCGGTTTTTGCTCTCCGTGTCTCACTTCTTCTGAAGGAAAATATGCATAACTAATAGTTTTGTCAAATTGCCTAAAATTGTAAAATTTGTATGAATAAAAATTTAGACTTGAAACATACCAATAATTACACCGTTGTCGACATTCTTTTTTGCATTTCTAAAAATTTAAGCTAGAATTTTTTGGGAAAGGGAAGAGGTACCTCTTGTTGATCATGAGCATCAAGGTATAAAAATTTAGCAAAACAACTAAAAAATTGTTTGGTGGTACAAATTTCTTGTTTTCTTTGGCGTGATGAAGCGGCTAGAGAACAATTACAATCATATTCAGCTGGTTCCATTAAACAGGCCTAAAAATGGGCATAATTCTTTGAATTTCCTCTAACTTGCATAAGTTACCTCATAGCACCACATTCTACTATAAGTTTTCTTTACATATTTATTGCAACTATATCTTGGTGGATCATTTTTGAACTCAAATTTTATCGCTTTTAATGGCATGATTGCATGAACTCCTATATATTTTGATTTGTGATTAAAAAAATTTCTTACCTGATGGTATGAATGTCAAATCATGATCGACTCCTAAAATGGAATATTTTTTACAAGAACTCTCAAATTCAGTTAGGATATACCCATGAAATATTACAGCACAGTTGCACAACCCCGGTACAATTTTACCGGGGGTGGGTCATGGGTCACGGGGTAGAGAGGGGGGTGGGTCATGAGGTGGGGAGGGGATAGGTCATGGGGCGGAAGGGGGATAAGTCATCGGTCCTCGGTGCTGAAGATCGATTTTTTTAGAAGGTCTAAAAAAAGGTCGCCAAACTGAGGAGGGGGATGGGTCAAAAAAACAAAAATTTTGGACCGGGGTCTGTGCAACTGTGATTGACAGTGCAGCTCATGGTAACTTTTTCGCGTGGGTGGAAGATAGCGGTGTAACGAGGGGAAGGTTACCCAAAAAGCATACCTCTCCCAGGAGCCACTAATTTTACAGCTATTCCATCATTAAACATTTGGTTAACACCCGGCTGATACAAATGTTTTGGCAGATTTATTATTAATCTATGTCCATAACCAAAGCCATGACCGTGCTAAAAAACTTGAGTTTTCTTTGCTGGTAAAAAATTCGAACTTGAATTTTCCCCGGTATTCTAAAACATTTCCCAGATGAAGACATGATATCTGTCGCTTCTTTACATATGGATTGATCTTGAAAGAATGCTGAACAATTGATTGCTGACTAAAAATAATTTTTGAAATTGAAAAAATTGAAAAATTCTAAATTTTTTACCCTTTTCATAAATTCAGTAAAGCTGATATTTCCAATTTTTGTCAATAATTCTTCTAGAGCAGCTTGATTTTGATCCAAATTTTTTACGGTGTCTCGATATTCATCTAAAATTTTTGGTAATTTTTCTTTAAAAAATGAACAAAATGACTACCCATTTGAAAAGGATGTACAAGTGGACTCGGAAACGAAAGATCTAAATATTGTGACAAGCTTCTCGAAATATTAAGCTCTTGAAAATATGAGCGGTTAAAACGGTTAAAAGGGCAAATAATGACATCAGGCAGGATCCAATTTTTGTCTACAAATATTTTATTTTGATTTAACAAAATTTTTTCACCTTTAAAAATTTCAATGTTTCAAAATTCCATTAAGATCTTTGTCCTGAAAAGTCGAAGGTCACAGGCAACAAGGTTTGAAGGTTTTCGCCCGACCCCGACTAGTATTATATTTTAATATCCTCAGTGAGTGAATGCAAACGCCGTTGGAATTAGCTCCGTAGCCTTCATACTAGTCGGGGTCGGGCGAGAACGTTCAAACTTTGTCACTTGGGATCTTGGGTCCATCTTCGACTTTTCGCGAAAGTGTCTCTTAAAAGCGATGATTTTCATTATCACAACTTTTTTGAATATCTTTTGGATTATGATAATGAAAATCGTTAATCACAAATTATGATAATGAGAACATAGAATTCGCTTTCCATGAATTTTGCATAAAATTTTAAAGAAACTGAACAATTTTGAATTTGTAAAAATTTACCCATTTCTCGAACAAAATAAGAAACCACAACTGGGCTGTCCAAAGATTCCTTTACTACACTATAACATCCATAAAGTGAACAAACTACGGCAATAATTAAAATTATCGTCCATAACAATTTTAAATAGATCGATTTGGCCGCATACAAATCTTGAACTCCATGAAATGTACAATTTTTCTATAAAAATTTACAAAAATTTCACAAAATAAAAAATTTACCATAAAAACTAAAAAATTTTCTTTCACTTGTTCCTTCGAGGTCAGCTGTTTTTTAATTATTGCGTTTTCCATTTTTAACTTTTTAAATTCGTTAGTCGTCGTAACTTTGTATCCATCAGTAGTTTTTTTATAGGAGAAATGTGAGAAGCAGAAGTACTATAAATTCTGCATATAAATTAAAAAAATTAGGATTATAAAACTGAAAGCGAAACAAATGTCATGGCTGTAAAACTTGACCAAAATTGAAAAACAAAGAGAGAAAAACATTGTTTCCGTTATAAATTATCTTTATCTTTCTTATGATCATAATGGGAATTTTGTTTTCTCATTAAAATAATAATATGAAGCTGATTTTTTGATATTTGTTGCACATTTTCCTTCACTAGTGATACTTCGAAATCTGTTTCAAAACATACATGACATGTTTCAAATCATGTAACATGTTTTTTGAAATCCTACGAAACTTGCTACACTTATGGGTGACTATTATTGGCCTCGGATTAAGTAACTTTTTTAGCTATTGTGTGTAACAAGTTGTTTGGGAAATTTTCGAGAAAAATCAAAATGTTTAACAAGTTTAAAACATGTAACATCCTTAAAACTTGTTCAACATTTTGATTTTTCTCGAAAATTTCCCAAACAAATTGTTATACACGATAGCTAAAAAAGTTACTTAATCCGAGGCCAATAATAGTAACCCATAAGTGTAACAAATTTCGTAGAATTCCAAAAAACATGTTACATGTTTTGAAACATGTAACAGATTTCGAAACATCACTATCCTGCACTTTTTTCTGACACTAATGACATTTAAAAATCTCTTGACCTATAAAAAGGTTACTTTATCAAAAATCTCTATAAAAACCTCACATTATGAGCCCCTAGAGAATCCCATTTAGTCAAATAAAAAATCCGGGTTCGCATATAAATAAGGGTATACAGTAGTGATGCCACAAAATCGGTCATGTTGAAATCAAAATTTCGGTCATCAAATTTCGCGAAATCGACATTTAACTCGAAATCCGAAATCGTAAAGTCGAAATCCGACATCGAAACTTCCTTCGTTGTTTTCATATATATTTTGAAAAAAATCAATTTTTAGAAATTCATTGTATATAACCGATTTTAACAAATTACACAATTCTTTATAAAATTTGTTATTAAAACGATTGATCAATACTAGAAATTTAAAATCTTTCATGAGATTGGATGAAAAATTGATTTTTTTTCAAATTTCGTTTTATGTCGAAATCGAAATTTGGTGTCGTCGAAATCCGAAATTTCGAAATCGTGATTTCGTGGCATCACTAGTATACAGGGTGGCACACAAAAAATCGGACACTTAAAAAAATTTTCAATCTTTTTGAAAAGTTATCTATGATCTTTGCTAAGATTTCTGGCATAATTTCATCCACGCCTGGATCAGGACACGCTTTAAAGATTCGATGTCTTTATGAGGCTTAGCGCAAGCTTTGGCTTCCAAAATGCCCCATACAGAATAGTCAAGTGGATTCAAATCAGAAAGATGAGAAATAAGTCGAAAAAATGAAAAGTTTGAAGTTATGATTGAAGACTGTCGAAAAAACACGGCAAAAACATTTTTTAAAGTGTCCGGTTTTTTGTACGCCATCCTGTAGATGTACAGGGTGTTCAATAATTTATTACCCTATTTTAAAAGCTCGCCAAAAATCGAGTTTAAGTCCATTTCAGTCGCCCAATAGCTCATTCGATAGCCACCGTCACCGAATTTTGTTAGCAAAAAAATTACAGAAAAAGAGCGTATTTTCGAGATTTTAGAGACAAAATACTGAAAATTTGCACTTTTTGCACGCACCCCAAATAAAGTCAACTTTCAAAAAGCCCCTAAAACGTTTCAAATCGCCTTAATTTTTTGCACTCGGGGGTTTTCGACCACGGAGAACACGAATCCGCCATTAGTTTTTGTCCTAGACCTCGGGAATATGGTCAAAAAATGGTTTGCAAAGAGGTACCTCATAATAGGTAAAAACCCCCTTTTTTGGGTTTTACCTTCGTATGGGGTACCTTCTCGTGGTCAAAATCAAAAAATTCCTTCAGATTCGAGTTCCCCATGCCTAAAAACCCCCAGTACAAAAAATCAGTCAAATTGAAAAACTCTTTGAAAATTCGATTTTTTTACCCCAAGGAAGGACCAAGGGGGCGATTTGAAACGTTTTAGGGGCTTTTTGAAAGTTGACTTTATTTGGGGTGCGTGCAAAAAGTGCAAATTTTCAGTATTTTGTCTCTAAAATCTCGAAAATACGCTCTTTTTCTGTAATTTTTTTGCTAACAAAATTCGGTGACGGTGGCTATCGAATGAGCTATTGGGCGACTGAAATGGACTTAAACTCGATTTTTGGCGAGCTTTTAAAATAGGATAATAAATTATTGAACACCCTGTAGGTTCATTTCTGCGAATTTATGCTAATTTTATTTTACTTCCAGATTTAATCAATTGCATTTAAAAATTTTATGTCTAGTTGATTGGTATAAGGATTTTTAGGTTAAATTTTTTTTACTGTTTTCTGTAATCATGATAAAATTTAACTGTTTATCTATTGGAAGCTTGATGCTGATGTTATGTTTTGTTCAAGCAACACAGAAAAGGAGCATAGATGATATTCCAGATTCATTTTTAGTAAGTGTAAAAATTTTTATGCACGAAAAGTTCCTATTTTTTATCATATACACTTAACCTTCCCTTCACGTCCCCCAAATCAAAGGCTTGCAAAATTGTTAGAAACAATGTCAATGCATTTAAAATTTCATAAAACATTTATAATTTGTAAACTTATTTTAAAATTTAAATTTTTCAATTAAAAAAAACTTTAAAAATAATTAAATCTGAATAAAAATCCATTTCTAAAAAATTCCCATTCACATACCCTATTTTCCCAGGAAAAATTCTTATCCTTTTCCCCTCACTTGAAAACTTCTTATCAAAATCATTTTTTAAGCAAGAACAGTTACTTTTTGGTTTTGGCAAACGGTTCGACCCTCAATATTTTCTTGCTACTAAAAAGCGATCTTTAAATGCTGAAAATGAAGATTGTAAGCCAAAAATTGTTTTAAAAAATTCTATATGAATATTTTTAGACAATGACTTTGCAGATCGTATAGCAAAAACCAGATTCTTTCTTGACTTCCGAAAAAGATCATATAGACCCGACTTGGATCACATAGAAATACAAACTCGCTTCGATCCAACAGCATTTCGACATATTGGTTTGAGGCGATGATAATTTTAATAATTCTCGACTTTATAAAATTTTTTCACAGTTAAATAAATTTTTTAAAAATGCCAAAAATTCTTTATAGCTATAGTCAAGTCATCACTTTCTTTAGAAAATTTTCAACGGGAACCTCGTCCAGTCGAGATATCCCCCCTCTGTCACGACGAAACCGCGACAAAAAAATAAAACATAATGGTCTCTCATCATGTTTTTTATGGATTTTTTTTCTTTTGATTAGCCCATCTCCCTTTCAAAAATCCTGATTACGTCTATGTCTAGGTCCCCACTTTTTGCGCATTTGTCACCGCATTTTTTTGCTAGTTAGTCTTGATTTTTCACCCTTTTTGCGATTTAGGGTCCCAAGTAAAATTTTCAATTTTCAGGAATAGGGGAAGAGGTAGCCCTTTGTCAAAAAATTTATTTTTGGCTCAACCCGAATAGTGGTATAGGCAAGGAGATGGCAAGTGCTCCCCCCCCTCCCCCCACCAGTGGGCTAAAATTTAAAAAAATCTCTAATCATAGTGGTCACCCCTTATGTTTTTTGGGAAAAAAGGACCCTTTTTGGATAAGTACCCCTAGCCGACCCTTCTGCCTACGCTACTACCCTGGTCCCGAAAATTTTTTCAATATCCATTTTTTGAAAAGAAAGCAGATTCTTTTACTATCTAGTTGTATGCATGGGTCCCGAAAATTGCATAAAAGTTCCCCGGGTACAACCAAAATTGCTACCCTCTTCTCAGTAAGGCGCTAGGACATTTTATCACAAAGTGCCAAAAGTTGCTGGTTCAAGTCCCGCTTGTGTTCATTTGTTTTAACTTTTTTGCCTTTTAAAATTTCTTAAGAGACAATATCTCGAAAATCCGAAAAAATCCCGATCAAAAGTAACCGTAATAAAAGAGTTGTTCAAAAAATTTTTTAAAACACATTTTAAAAAACATAAGAAAGCATTTTTCATATCTCGCCAAGACGAATAAAATGACACCAAAATTATCCAATTTAATTTTGTTTTAAGCTAAATTGGATAATTTAATTTAAAAAACACAAATTTTGAGACTTCAACCTAATTTCGTTTTAAAAGCACTTAGAAAAGACACAGATTTTGAGACTTTTTGTTGAAAAATGGGAAATATAAAAAGTGGGCAATTTTTGTGAAATCTTTGAGTTAAATAACAAAAAACCAACACCACAGGAAAAAACTTTAAAGGGGGTAAGAATCAGGGACTAGTCTCCGAAAATTTTTTTGCCAAAACAGCCTATATATGGGTAAAATCATGCGAAAAGTCGATTGCGCGCAGTTTTTCGTTTTGGTCCCCCAAGGGCAACAAAATGAAAATTTTTTTGCTTCCTATGTCGATGATTTTGGTGTCAATCGTCTTCTCTCATAGTCTCCTACAAATGTTGTTTTAGTAGTGGGGGGGGGGGGGGGGGGGTTAAATCTATAGTTTCCGAGATCGTCTGGATACACACAGACAGACAAACATTATACGTTTAATGTAGTAGGATGTAAATTTTTGTTAAAAAGTGGCAAATTTTGACCATTTTTATTGAAAAATGAGAAGTTTTGGACAATTGTGTTAAAAAATCATTAAGGGATCATTATAATTTTGAAAATTTTGGCCATTGATGACTCCTCTTGAATGTTGATTATTTGAAGATATTCTTTCCGTTAGTCATAATTTACACGTGCAGCATATTTCGAAATTTCTATACAAACATTCATGGCCATGGTCAATAACAGGATGCCATCAAATTTCTTTGACAGAAAAATTGGTTTCACAGTTTTGGGAATGATGATCAAAAATCGGTCTTCGTCGATTGAACAGTTCTTATCATTTGAACGGCAAGTGGGTTAATAAGTTTAATTACCGCTGATAAGAGTATTTTTATTGATATTTTTCGAATATAAAAACTTGATTTAAGGGTCTTATCGATGAATAAAAGGGCATATTGTAAAATTTGGCCATACTCCCCGCTCCTTTTCTCTAAACCACACGATCCACCTCTTAGAATGATTTTTTAAACGAAAATGTTCCATGTTTAAAAAATTCTAGGATAAATAAAGCGTAAATTTTAGGTAAACTAACACTGCATGGTCAGCACCATTCTAACATCCGACATTTTATTCGTTATCAAAACGATTTTTATCTTTTTCCTAATTATTTGTTTTATTACGTGTGTATCCAAATGCGCTAAAAAGTTGTCTACATCCGGACATCCAATCACCATTTCTATTCATAGTTCTTCATCTACTAGACCACCTTCTCCTTCCATGATTACCTATCCTTCAACAGTGCCTTTATTGCCACATTCTATGAATACTTCTTTTTGTTCAAATACTTCTGGTTTGGAACATTCTTTTCTGCATGCTCAAAATTTGCAAAGTGAAGCTGTTGTGATTCTTCATCCTCTATCAGTTCCTCAAACACCTCCTCCACCATATTCGCATGATCCACCACCACCATATGTTCCTTCTATTTCTTAATTTTTTGTTTGTTTTTAAAGGACCAGTCCATTCGGAAAAAGTTGCCATAAAAAATGAAATTTTTGCGATTTTTTTCAATATTTTTCATATTTTTTCATTTTTACCAAAATAAGCCTAGGGGGCTTTTCTATGTTAGAAATCTATTGCGCGCATTGTCAAATCATGAAAAGCTTCTCTGGCTCTGAATTAGCCTATTTTTGCTCGATTTTTCAATTTTTTTGCAAAAAGCGGATAATTCAGGGTAAGGAAACATTTTAAAAGTTCGTCAATGCGCGCAGTCGATTTCTCGTATAGAAAAACCCCTTATAGGATTGCTTTTGTAAAAATTAAAAAATATGAAAAATTTAAATAAAATCGCCCAAAAATCTATTTTTTGCGCCATACTGTAATAAACAATCAAAATTTTACATGAAATTATCTCGACAACGGTAACGTTTCGGAATTTACTGTAAAACAAAAAATGCTCCATTTTCACGACTTTTCATAATATCAACAAAAATGTTAACTTTTGTCCAACAGGGCTGGTCTTTTAAGTAAAGCTTATGTAATATAGATGTAATAATAGTAAAAGCTAGTTATTTTTATGTTAGGTACCTCTCTTCACGTTTGAGATTACAAAAAGAAAATCGTGGAGCAAGCTTCTTTTCAAGGTGTGGGGCAAAACCAAAGAGAACTTTTGGATTTTTTGGACTTTAGGGTTGCGGATAAGGTGTGACCTACATCTCTTTATCTACCTAATATAAAAGCTAATAGCTACATGTATAATTAACTAATAGATAAATTGTATATAGCAAAAAGTTGTATTCAAAATTTTTTAAATAAACATTGAAATATAGTTCGATGTACAGCATTTAGCATTTAATCATGTAATTTTCCATTGACAAAAGTTTTAGCTTTTTTGAGATTTTTCGACATTTCCAACTTTTCCAAAAAGTTACAATACTTCTACGAAAGAAAAGACAGTTGGTTTATGTAATACATTACAATCCAAATGAAATCGATTACCTGTTCACCAATCTCGTTCCGGCTGATCCAAGACCACTGCGAAAAAACGGGCCAATACACATGGATTATGATCCATTGGAAAACCTGGAGTCACAAGAGCATTTGAGCATTCACTTTTGTGCAATTTTTAAGTGCATGCGCAAATGTTACATGCGCAAAAGTGCATGCGCAAATGTTGCACGCGCAAAAGTAAATGTACATGCGCAAACGTGCGTGCGTAACTGTTAAATGCGTAAATGTGGGTGCGCAATGTTTCATGCGTAAGTGTCACCAACCCTACCCTCTACATAAAGGGGTAGCCCACCTAAGGGGGGGGGGGATCAAAAATTCGACTTTCTAAAAAGTGGTTAAAATTATTGATTTTTTGTACTCAAGGGCTTCTGACATGAGGAACACGGAGACAAAGCTATTTTTCATTTTTTGACTTAAAGGGTCCCCCTTATACCCCCTAACCAACAATTTTTTTGCTCAATTTGAAGCGTTTTTCTCTTAAATAAATATCGATTGCTTTTCCTCAATGTTTATTATTTGCATAT
>OZJO01023604.1:0-15510 GCA_900406225.1 Acrobeloides nanus | reverse complement strand
ATTCGTCGTATCGGGGGAAAAATTAATGGACCAATTCGTATTTTGGGGCCCAGTACCCCCCTGCTTGCCCATGTATGGCTACAATGTTCATTTTATGAAAATTGAAAAAATCGATTTAAAAATTCAAAAAAATTTGTACATTACAACGAAAACATGTAATTTCAAACGCAATTCTCTCGAAAACTACAACGATTTAGAGGTTGTTGTAAAAATAAAAAATGCCCCATTTTTCATGAAATTTCCGAATATCAACAAAAATTGGCAACTTTTTTTCCCACTGGACTGTGGTCCTTTAAACCCTTCTTCAATACAAGTATCTCTTTAAATCTGGCTTCTTCCGGCAACTAAGAAAAACTACCCCCCATCTCAAAGGATCGTTAAAAGGATTTCAATGGTATTATCCCTCCTTTGTGGCCCAGAATAAAACGAGTGCAAGACGAGGAAGAAGAAGCCAAAAATGGCATACAACGAAAACGTTTATTCTTGATTTAATGAGAATGAGAAAAATATTAGTTTTTCCACCTTTCTACTCAAAAAGATAACAAGAAAATAAAACGTCAATGAGAATAGCCAAAAAAGAAAACTTTTGTAGCGATTAATCGTGGCTATAGAATGAGAAATTTTTTCTTTGCGCTGCCTCAAGAACAAATGAATTGGCGGCGCACGACAAAATGTTTTTCACACCTTTCGGTTAGAAAGCTAATTAACTTCAGTGAAAATGCGTGGGCAACGCTGAGAAATTCCCGTACAATTTCCTCTTATGCTTTACGTACGTTTCTATTAAATCCCATGTACAATTTTAAGGGATTTAAGAGATGATGCTACTCAAACTTTCAATGCCTTTACAAACAGCTTATGAGAACAATATATAAGAATTGCTTATGAGAGAAAGCTTTTCATAGTCTATATGCTGGAACTTCCGCCGACCAACAAGGATGAGCTGCTGTTTTGATAGAAAGCGTCTTGGAAAATATGGCAAACAGAAATACAGGGTGTCCCAGTAGGTTGTTTTTTCAATTCGAAGTTTTGAAAGCAACTTTTCTCCGTCTTCCCAATAAGATAGAGAATTGATTTTAGCATCATCTGATAGCTTAGTGATGCCCTAACAAATGTAAAAAAACCGTATCAAAAAATCTTTTAACAATGATGAGAAATAGAATTGTCAAAATTGACAAAAAAATGATAAAGAGTTTAATTTGCGGGACGACGTAGCCTCAGTGGCGCAGTAGGTTGCGTGTATGGCTGTTGTCCGAAAGGTCGCGGGTTCGATACCCAGCTTTGTCGTTTGGCTTTTGCCCAAAAAATTGGTCTAAATTTGGACAATTTCTAAAGTCCGTTTCCGCCACCAATGGGAAAAAAGTCCGGGGCAATGGCCAAGTGGTCCAAGGCGCCATCCATCCGATCTGGCAAGTTAAGCAACGTTGGACCCGCAGTTTCGATCCCACTAGGGCAAAATTTTGGTTTTCAAAAAATTTTTTGCTCCATTTTTTGTAAAAGAATTTTTGAAAATCAAAATTTTTGCCTTAGCCGAATCGAACCTGCGGACCCAACGTTGCCTAACTTGCCAGATCGGAAGGGTGGCGCCTTGAACCACTTGACCATCGTCCCGGACTTTTTTCCCATTGGTGGCAGAAACGGACTTTATTTCTTTTGACAGTGATGAGAAATAGAATTGTCAAAATTGAGACCAATTTTTTGGGCAAAAACCAGAGATGAAGCTGGGTATCGAACCCACGACATTTTAGGCAACAGCCAAACACGCAACCTAATGCGCCACGGAGGTCACGATGTCACACAACTTTAAATTCTTTTTTGATACGGTTTTTTTACGTCAACGAGAAACCCTCAAGTCCCAACTGGGACACCCTGTATAAGAATCGCATATGAAAGAAAGCTTCCCATATTTTGCTATATGGTGGAACTTTCGCCAACCAACACAACGATGTGCTGCTGTTTTGATAGGAAGCGTTTTGGAAAATATGGCAAACAGAAATATATGAGGAATTTAAGGGAATGTCAATAATAACCAAATAAATAATTAAAATTTTGGTTACTTTCAGCGTACACACGCACATCCATTTCCATTTTGCATATAGTACAAATGTTCTCGATTCTCACGCTTCTCATGAATGCCACACTTTCATTCACGAAATATTGCGATAGAGTCTCAAAGTTCAGGATTCTTATCAAAACAATTATACAGGTGTCTATGCTAAGTGTTTGCGCCAATGATTTGACCCTGATTCAGGGAAGGGATTATGTATAGCGAAGCGAAAATGAACTAAAATTCGAATTTTCACAGAGAATTTGAATTTTAGTTCATTTTCGTTTCGTTATACACCTCTTCCCTGAATCAGGGAATCATTTTCAGAGTTCGGAAATGCGCGCAATCGATTCCCCCAAATAAAATTACCCCTATAGGGTCATTTTCCGAAAAAAATTTTGAAGAAAATTATGTTATTTTGAGTACCAAAGTTCCTAATATTTTCTTTTTGCCTTACAATATTTGGTTTTAGGAAAAAACACACTTAACAATCGAAATTTTCAAAAATTTTTCGCGGATTCTGAAAGAGCACGGCCGATTTTACTTACGTACAAAAAAAATCATGAAAATTTTTTTTTAATATGTAAAAAAATCATATGAAATCAATTTTTAAAGCAAATTTAAAACGACCATTTGAGTGGCTAAAATGGCTCAGTGGTAGTGCTCTCGGCTTCGATTCCAAAGTCAGCGGGTTCAAATCCCACTCGCGGCGAAATGATTTTTTGTGTGGCAAAAAATGGAATAAACTCGAAGTTTTAAAAACGAGTAATGCTATTATACTCGTCTCAACGAGACGAGTAAAACTAGTACCATATTGTACACAGAGGCGACAGAATCTCATGGCCGAGTGGTTAGTGTCCAGGATTTCGTGTTAGCGGGAGGAGGGGGGAAGTATCATAACTCAAGATTTCATTTATTAAAAGATTTTTTAAGTCAATTTATAAGCGTAGAAAACATTTTTCAAGAAAAATGAAAGCAGGCAAAAATTCTACAAGGTCGAATTTAGGGGGTCTGATAAAATTTTTTTCTAATTTTTCAACATTTTACTCCCCGAGGATCGAACCTGCGGGCCCAACATTGCTTAACTTGCCAGATCGGACGGGATACTAACACGTTCTTATACATTGGAATGAATTTTTTTCAAAAAAACCTAAAAGATTACAGTCAACTTTCGATTTAGTGACATTCTCCCTCCGATTCGATTTAGTGACATTCTCCCTCCGATTCGATTTAGTGACTTCTCCCGAGAATTTTCCCGCCAACACGACCACGCAGGGATGCGTTGTAAACAGTATAAATAGATAGACGCAAAAAATTTTCCCGCCAACACGACCATGCAGAGATGCGTCGCAAAAAGTATAAATACAGTAAAAACTCGATTGAGTGACCCCTCCCTGGGGGTGTCACTGACTGAACTATATTTCCATGGTTCCTTATTTACATTTCAAAAATTGATCATCCAAAAACTACTATGTTTCCATGGGTTCCTTATTTACATTTCAAAAATTGATCATCCGAAAAATTTGTTGTGCAAAAAAAGCATGGATTGTGCTCGAGAGACCCGAAAAGCTCCTCAACATTTATCTACTTCCAAGAGCAATACAAAGTGGAGGGTAAAAGTTGCAGAAGCGTAAATTATGGAAGAATGAGAAGGAAGGATAGGAGAAGACTCATCGAAAACTCATGACGGCATGTAAGCCACTCTCGATGAGTTGGAAACAATTGCCACATGAGATCGCCCATTGAAGTGAGTCGTCTCCCTCAAGGTTCTAGTAAAACAAGTAGCCTCCAGGTTTTGAAGGTGGGAGGCTAAACCCCAGCATTTTTTCAAGAGAAATTTTGATTTTTTTTCAGGAAAAATGTTAAAACCGTTTAAAAATTAGAGAGGGAGCCACCCACGTAAAAAAATTTTCGAAAAATTTTTTTGAAAATGACACTTCTAATGTAAAAAAACATGCGGGGAATCCGAATTTGATATTTTCGAAGCGAAAAAACGCTTCCCTGATTCAGGGAAAGCTAGTGTATTGAAGTAAAAATCACATTTTTTACGACTTTTCGCTTCAATATACAGGCTTTCCTTGGATCAGGAAAGCATTTTTTCGCTTGAAAAGTGTGAAAATGTTTTCCTGATTCAGGGAATATGAATTTTGGAGAGTGCCTGAACTAACGTCGAAACTAACACTTCTTTAAATTTTCCCTAATTTTTCTCCAAAAAATCTTTTCGATGCACATATCGCCTTTCCCTGAATCAGGAAAACATTTTCACGTTTCGGGAATGCTAGCAATCGATTCCCCGCCAAGAAAAACTCTAAGAAAACCTGTTTTTCTGAGAAATTTCGAAATTTTTATCATTTTCGCTTCGATATACATATCGCCCTTCCCTGAATCAGGAAAGCATTTTCACGTTCCGGGAATGCGAAGAAAGAGAATGAAATACTAGGCATGCGCACAAGATTTCCATTGTTAGCATGAGAAAACATTGAAATTAGTTTCATATCAAAGGCCTTTCATTCATTGGAGAGCATTTTCAATTAACTTTTTCAAAAAATCTAGTAAACTTTGGAGGAAAAGTAGCGACTATTAATAACAACTAATTATGCCAGAAAAGCTAGACGAAATGAAATTTCTATAATTAAAGAAGCTGTGGTGGCTTCCTTTTATCGAATAATTCGTTTGCAATTTTTATAATTAGTCATTTTCCGTACAGGGTGATTCAAAAAAAAAATTTTTGCCCGATTTTTTCAACAAATTTTAAGTTTTTTATTTTCACCAAAATAATCATATGGTCTTTCTATGCGAGGAATTGATGGCGATCATTGCCGAACCTTGAAAACTCTTTCCTGATCCTGATTCAGGAAAGAGACATGTGTATTGAAGCGAAAATAGGCTAATTCGGGGTCAGGGAAGCGTTTAAAGGTTTGACAATGCGCGCCATCGATTCCTCGTATAGAAAAGAAAAGGAGAAGAAAAAGAAGAAGTAGAAGAAGAAGCAGCAGGAGAAGAAGAAGCAGAAGAAGTAGAAGTAGAAGAAGAAGCTGAAGAAATAGAAGTATAAGAAGTAGTAGAAGAAGAAGAAAAAGTAGTAGTAGAAGGAAAAGCAACAGAAGAAGAAGAAGCAGAAGAAGGAGCAGAAGAAGAAGTAGAAGAAGCAGAAGAAGCAGAAGAAGTAGAAGAAGAAGAACAAAAAGAAGAAGAAAAAGTAGTATTAGTATAAGAAGCAGCAGAAAAAGAAGCAGAAGAAGAAAAAGAAGAAAAGAGGAGAAAAAGCCCCTATATGGTTATTTTGGAGAGGAGAAAAATTTTAAAAATTTGAAAAAATCGCAAAATTCTCTTTTTTTAATCACCCTGTACTTAAAAAAAGGAAAATTGCGTTATTATTTATACCTATTTATGTCCTCGTATATATTTGGATCTGTGCTCGTTCGGGCAAAGTTTGAAAATATTTTTATAACTCTATATATAGTTTGTACTTTTCCGATCTAGTACTGGAAAGAAAATCTAGTACTGGAAGATCAAAATATTGAACCACTTCAAGGGCAATATCGCTCAAGAAGCCTACAATGTCTTATTAGCAGCGAGTAAAAATCTGATCAAACTCAAGTCCGCTTCTGCAATTTCTCCTGCTGGCTAAAATACCCAATTTGGCAACCCTCGAGTTTCGAAAAAATTTTTGAGGCAAAATATTTCTCGCGACGAGATAACAACGATTTGCCGCTGCAAAATTTTCGGAAAGTGTAATTTTAAGAAGTTATAGTACCATGAACTTTAGGCCTAGTACCCCTATTTTGCACTATATGTGCACTATATGGGGGCTAAAATAACCAATTTGAAAGTTACACTTTCCGAAAATTTTGTAGCGGCAAATCGTTGTTATCTCGTCGCGAAAAATATTTTGCCGCAAAATTTTTTTCGAAACTCGAGGGTTGCCAAATTGGGTATTTTAGCCTCTCCTTCTTCCAAACTCGGGGAGGGGCATCGAGAGTCCAGAAAAAGTATGCACCATGATTGCTGACAGGAATAATGTCCATGGTATTATCGAACGTTTGAAAAACATGGAGAAATTGTCCTGTCCTGTAACTATTTGTTGTGAAGGATCTGCTTAAAAGATGTCCGATTTCTGGCATCTCTTGTGCACACCCTTCGGTGGAGAACTTGTTTTTTTAAATTTTAAAATAGATTTTATCGCTACACCTCAAATTGGAGGGGGAGGGTGCATATATATATTACTTCTTCATCTAACACACAAAACTGCTTGGTATCTTTTAATGTATTAGCATAGGTCCAAAATCAACGTATCGGCTCCAACTAGTAATATTTGGTGCAAATAGCAAAAAAATCTCGCAGATGTTGTTTATATAACAAAAATCTGTGTTGAAAACGTCTTAAAAATTTCAGTGTCTCTGATAGTTTATGTTTTTTCCTTTCCCTTTACGAATGTCCACCACACAGGTCTTGGGCCATTCGAGTGATTAATGAGCCGTGTTATTAGGGAGGTCCATTCTCTGGCCAGAAGAAAGTGCATGCATGTTGGCACACACACACACACAAATTCCTATGCTATCAGTCTCAATGGTTGGAAAATCTTCTCTTCTGCTGCGCAGACCGAGCTCGTGTCAATATTTGCCGTGATTGGTGTCGTTTACATTTGATCGATGGGAACTTTGGTTGGAAAAGGAATGCCGCGAAATGCTACGGAGTCGTCTTTCTTTGGCAAAAATCCTGGGCTTAATCGGGGCTTCTCCGAAGAAGCCTGGTGATGCATACTTGAAGAAGGGGTGGCCGTTGCAAAACGTGGTCTGCAAACACGATGCTGCTATTTTTCACGTTTCCTACGAATGTTTTTGTTTCGGCTCATGATTCTGAGGAGTAATCGGAGAGCTATCTCGTTCATTCGTGTGTGTGTATAAGGCTGTGCTTATTTAAGACAATTAAATGCAAAATTATCGGCTTATAATGGAATTCTAAACGTACTAAACGTGTCTTTAATTTGTTCAAATTTTTCGAATTTTTCAATTTTTCGTTTTCTAGGCATCCATAGTTTAAATTTTAACCAATGTAGTGAATTTTTTATGCTAGAACCAATGCATCTATCTTTAAAGGACTCGGAAAAAATACTAAAAAATTATATATTCGGCAAGTTCATGAAAAATGGAGCGTTTTTTGTTTTTACAGCATGTTCTGAATCATTGTAGTTTTTGAGAAAATTGCGTGTGAAGTTGACGATTTTTGAAAAAATCTGTGTATTACAACGAAAACATGAAAATTCGTCGGCATACACAATAACGGGACGAACAAGAACGGGACACAAAAACGTGACGATGAAGGGAATTACAAGCATAATTGTCATCCCATTCATGTGTTGTTTGAACGATCGTTTCATCCCGTTCTTGTTTATGCCGAAAATTCGTCCCTGAATCAATAAAAGTTGTGTGTATTGACGCGAAATTTTCAAAAAAAATTTCTCGTTTTTCATCGACTTACGAAAACTGCCAAAAAAATTTTGAATTTTTGCGTCAATATACAACTTTTATTGATTCAGAGACGAATTTTTACTGTGTTCATGTTTTCGTTGTAATACACAGATTTTCAAAAATCGCCAACTTCAAACACAATTTTCTTAAAAACTACAACGATTCAGAAAATGCCGTTAAAACAAAAAATGCTCCATTTTTCATAAACTTTTCAAATATATAACTTTTTCATCGTGTTTTTCCCTCGTGGACTGGTCCTTTAAATAACCAAAAAATGACAGAATTGCGACCGGCCATTAAAAATTATCTTTTTGATGAATCGCGCAGGTGCCCTCGGTTGATTTTGCGACACCGTCTAGTTCAAAAGGAAGTATATAAGAAGATGAAAAGCGTTAGCTCCCCAGTTCTTTTCTACCAAATGTCCGTGTGGGAAGTAGTAGTTGGTGCAGAAGAGATTGTCACAACATCCCATCACAACAATTGGTGTTGCCCTCCATCGATATACACTATTGATACGATAATTAATGACTGCTGTCAAGTTTCCGCGCCTGACAACATTGAGTGTATGTGTGTGTGCAGTCTTCCAATCAAGTAGAACGAGAGCCATTATGCTAAATGCTCTGTCTTTCGTTTCAAGAATTGGCGCCTTTCTCGGATTTTTTTCTTCTTTTATTGTTACTTTTTTTTTAAATTCACCACTATTTGATATCTTTAAATAGTATTGTTATAGGCAAGCGGATGCTTTCATGCCGACCTAATAATACTTTGCTATGGTTCTTCTGGGCTACTATTTGTACGGTTGAAGCCGTCATTGATGTGTCATGGTGGTATGTTTATGCTATTACAGAGAGTCCATTATCCATCCAAATTAAAAGACCAGTGGAAAAAAAGTTGCCACTTTTTATAGAAATTCGAAAAATTCATGAAAAATGGAGCATTTTTTGTTTTTACGGCATCTTCTGAATCGTTGTAGTTTTCGAGATAATTGCGTTTGAAAATACATGTTTTCGTTGTAATACACAAACTTTTTTGAATTTTTAAATCGATTTTTGCATCAGTTTTTTAAATCTTCATAAAATGAGCATTGTAGCAATTTTTAAAGCTAATTGAGACGAACAAAATGACACTAAAATGATTCAATTTGAAAATTGTTTTGGGTTATTGAAACGAAAATTCTGATTCACGTTTTCGTTTCAATACACAAATTGAAAATTTCAAACGCAATTATCTCGAAAACTACAATGATTCAGTACATGCTGTAGAAACAAAAAATGCTCCATTTTTCATGAATTTTTCGAATTTCTATAAAAGCGGTAACTTTTTCCCACTAGACTAGTCCTTTAAGGTCCGCAGTCGCACAGCTAAGTACCTCAAATCTATTAGCCGGTAGTGCTATAAATCGACCCGTATGCATGGAGCTGAAAGGTCTATCACCAGGTCAAGCTCGGATTTGTGAGTTATTTAAGGACCATATGCCAGCTGTTGGCCAAGGAGCTCGTCAAGCAATCGAGGTGAGTTTTGATTTTGTTTTATCATTTGAAAAAGATCTTCCTATATTCCATGTATCAAAAATTGCAATTTGCAAAAAAAGTTTTTTTTTCCAAAAAAACTTATTGCAACTTTTTGCACATGACACATGACCCTTTTTATGACTAAACTGCTGCAAGTGCAAAATTTCTGCGGCATTGTTTTTGAAAACTGATATGGGCTTTATTTGATGCCGTAGGCGGTTTTCCCATCAGTCTCCTTCTCCAAAAGTTATTGTTTTTGGAATTTCCCAAGAACTTGTATACAATTCATTGATTTACAAGGTGTGAGGAAATTATTTGAACCCCCAACATAAAAACATTGATTATAGCTAGAGACCGACATGAAAAACTTTTTAGCAAAAAAATTGAAAACACTAGAACAAAAAATGCTTAAGAGGCGTTTTTTTGAAAATTGAAGACCAAGGGCAAAAAATTGAAAACACCAAAACAGGCGACAAAATTCGAAAATTTCTCGCCATATTTTGTATATTCGAAAAATTCATGAAAAATGGAGCATTTTTTGTTTTTACAGTAAATTCTGAATCGCTAATGGCTTTGAGAAAATCGCGTTTGAAGTTGGCAATTTTTGAAATTTGTTTATTACAACGAAAACCCGGAATCAAGGTTTTCGTTGTAATAAACATTATCTCAAAACCGTTAGCGATTCAGAATTTACTGTAAAAACAAAAAATGCTTCATTTTTCACGAAGCATGACTTAGCGTGAATCTTGAAAAATTCGACAAAAATTGAAAAATTTGTCAAAAATTGAAAATTTCAGCAAAAAATAAATTTAACAAAAAGTAAAATCTAGGAATGCGAATATCAATTTCGAGACAACAGATGGAATTGCTCAACGCCGCCAGATTCTGGAATTATTGGTCCCATCCATAAATTAGGTAGTGCAAAATTTTGGTACTACTAAAGATTAGCTGCCCCAAGTTACAGAGTACTGGAACTGGAAAAAAAAATTTTCAAGAATGATCCCTATAGGGGGTATTTTTATGCAGGAAATCGATTGCGCGCATTCCCGATGCCCGAAAATGCTTCCTTCACCATGAACTAGGGAAATTTATGGAGAAATCCCCCTTAAACGCTTGAAAACAAGTTTTTTAAATTTTTCTAGTTCATGGTGAAGGAAGCATTTTCAAGTTTCTGAAATGCGCGCATTCGATTCCCCGCATAAAATTACCCCTATAGGGTCTTTTTTTGAAAAAAATTTAAAAAATTTTTTCCGGTTCCATGTCACTTAAGGCAGCTAATCCGAAGTAGTTTTAATTTTATGAATAAAATTTCAACTTAAAAGTTTAGGAACAAGAGAATCAGCATTCACATACGCCATTTTATCGGCTGGTGTTACGCATGAAATTGGTCGGAGGTGTCGTCTGGGCATGTTGAAGAGTTGTGGATGTTCAGAGGCTCAAAAACCTAGTAGTGTGCAAGAGGATTGGACTTGGGGTGGATGTGGTGATAATGTCGATTATGGATATCGATTCTCAAGGTATATAACCTTTTCCATGACTAGCTTTATGAAAAATATCGGCTACTTGGCGAAGTGGATAAGGAAGCCGCCCGTCCGACCTGGCAAGTTAAGCAACTTTGGGCCCGCGCAGGTTCGATCCACTTCGCCACGTAGTCGACATTTTTCGTAAAGCTAGCCTTGAAAAATACATGGTTTACAAGATTTCCCATAATGTAGTCCTTTTCAGAGATTTTATTGATATTCGTGAAAAAGAAGAAAATCATAAACGCTCCGAGGACTTGGGTCGATCACTCATGAATAGATGGAACAATGAAGTCGGACGCAAGGTATAAAAAATTTTTCAACTTTTATTCTCCTTTTAGATCTTACGTCGGAACACTCGTCCAAAATGCAAGTGTCATGGTGTAAGTGGTAGCTGTAATTTAAAAACATGTTGGATGGTAAGTGTGATCTATTTCTAGAGTTTGACGACCAATTGGGCCTAAGCCTAGGTTTAAGCCTAAGCTTAAGCCTACGTTTAGACTTAAGCCCAGGTTTAAGCTTAGGCCTAGGCTTAAGCCTAAGCCTAGGCTTAGAAAATTCTGATTCATGTTTTCGTTTCAATAACCCAAAACAATTTTCAAATTGGATAATTTTGATGTCATTTTGTTCGTCTCATTTAGCTATAAAAAACTGCTACAATCTTCATTTTATGAAAATTGAAAAAATCGATTAAAATTCAAGTTTGTGTATTACAACGAAAACATGTACACTAAAATTCAAAATTTCAAACGCAATTTTCTCGAAAACTACAACGATTCAGTAGATACTGTAAAAATAAAAAATGCTCCATTTTTCATGAATTTTTCGAATTTTTATAAAAAGTGGCAACTTTTTTCCCATTAGACTAGCCTAGTGTCATCAATTTGATCGCCCAACTTTAATCTTTTACCCTTATATAAGCCTATTTTAGCAACTACCCACCATAAGGCAAGTTGGATCTATATTACAATCTAAGTATAGAACAGCTAGAAGAATACAAGTATCAAAGAACCATGCTTCAATATCCATATTTACATAAATTTAGATAAATGCCAGAGGAAACATGCAATTCGAAGACCAACCAGACAAGAGGAACCCAGTAAAAAAGAAAAAGCGAGCCGTGGAGCTGGTGTTTCTTGATGATAGTCCAGATTACTGTAAAGCCGATAGGAGTAGTGGAACTACTGGCACGAAAGGGAGAATATGCAAGTAAGATGAATATTGGCAAAAAGATCTACGGAAAAACCGAAAATTTGAAAATTTCAGGAAAGACCCAAATGCATCAAACAGCTGTGATCTGCTCTGTTGCGGCAGAGGTTATGATAGCTATACAGAAGAAAAGCTAGAAAAATGCAGATGCAAATTTCAATGGTGCTGTAAAGTCGTGTGTGAAATGTGCCGAAATCAAACCCAAGTGCATATTTGTAAATAAGCCATATGTATTACCATTTGCCTCAATCTTACCAAAGCAATCATAGTACAATTGTATGAGGGGGTCCCCCAATTGGGAATAGTGTTCGATCCGTTTGAAAATTGTTTTGAGTTATTGAAACGAAAACTCTGATTCAGGGTTTTCGTTTCAATAACTCAAAACAATTTTCAAATTGGATAAATTTGGTGTCGTTTTGTTCGTCTCGCCGAACTATAAAGAATGTCGTCTTTCTTTTTTTAAATACGTCCAACATAAGCGTGTTTAAAAAAAGTAAAATTCAGGGTTTTCGTGTCAATATTCAGGCAAATTCAAACCTGTTTCAGAACTTTTGTCCCTTTTGTACGGTACCGTAGGACCCTCTATCCTAGCTTATTTTTTAATTGACAATTTTGACTTATTTACAAATTTATTTTGATCTCCTTATTGTTAATATTTGAACATTTTTATTCATTATTATAAATTTATAAGTATAATAAATACACCATCGTGCCGCCGAATACAACGAGAAGAGATGTTAAAGGACCACTAAACTTTTGAAATTTTATTTTGATATGAAAGAGGAATTTTTGCTGACCATTTTTTACTTTTACACCATCCCTTGAAAGTTGAACTCGGATTCGGAAAATTTGGGTTCAACTTTCAAGGGATGGTATAAAAGTAAAAGGTGATCAACAAAAATTCCTCTTTCATATAAAAATAAATTTTCAAAAGTTTAGTGGTCCTTTAAAGATTTTTATGATTGTTGATTCTGTTGAAATTTCTTGAGTTTGGTCTCTAAATTGGAAAATTAAAAGAATCGTGATCAAGTTTTGGTTAATGTATTTAAAGTTACCTAATGCGGTAACATAATTTTCTAATAGCACAACGGCTTCTTCCATTTTGCGACTATTTGAATCAATCTCGTCAATCTGCTGCAAGTATGGACGAAGCGTCTCATACTTTTCATTCAATTGTGAAAGACGATCGGATACTGTAGCCGCAACTTGTTTCATATCGGCATAACGTTGTGCTGTCACATTATTCATCTCTTCTAATAGCTTATAATCATCGATTGTGCCTAAAGGCAGTTTTGTGTGTTAGATGAAGAAACAATATATACCTTGAATTTGTCCATTTACAAAAGCTGAAATTTTGTCAAAAACATTGTCGGATAACCGATGTGCTTCATCAGAGATAGTAGATGTTGGTGATAAAGTAGGTTCAACACTGGTAGAAGCTCGTTCGTTAATTTCAGCCATCTAAAAAAACGGCATAGTCTCGAATGAAACGACGAAAGGTTTGAAACGAACACAAATAAAACGATACGAATGAAACGACATAATGAACCAAATTCAGGATTTTCGTGTCAATATTCAGGCAGATTCAAGAAAAACGATACGAATGAAACGATTTGCCTGAAACTGATTTACGAGAATCAAAACAATCCAGGTTTGAATTTGTCTGAATATTGACACGAAAACTCTGAATTTGGTTTCATTCCATTATGTCGTTCTAAATTTTTTTCTGAAAATGACCCATAATAAGGATAATTTTATGCGGGGAATCGGATGCGCGCATTCCCGAACCCTGAAAATGGTTTCCTGATTATGGGAAGGGATTATGTGTAACGAAGAGAAAATGAACTAAAGTTCTAATTTTTGCAGGGAAACCAGCTTTCTACTGGTTTTTCTAGGCGGGGAATCGACTGCGCGCATTATCAAAGCATGAAAATGCTTGCTTGACCCTGATCCCTAGGGGTTTAGACGCCTAAGCATTTAGGCGTCAAACCCCTAGGCGCTAAGAATCATGGTCAATCAAGCATTTTCATGCTTTGATAATGCGTGCAGTCGATTCCCCACCTAAAAAAACCCTGAAATGTTAGTTTCCCTGCGAATATTCGAATTTTAGTTCATTTTCGCTTCGTTACACATAATCTCTTCCCTGAATCAGGGAAATATTTTTATGGTTCGAGAATGCGCGCATAATCGATTCCCCGTATAAAATTACCCCTATATGGGTCATTTTCAGGAAAAAATTTTTGAAAAATTATCACGTTATTTTAGGTCCCTCTCCTTTAACCAGTAACCAATGTTTTCCAAAAACATTTTTAGGTCAATTAAATTTATTGAAAAAATCTAGTTTTTAGAGTTATTTTCCGTTCCGAAAAGTCCGTTCTTCGTTTCGCAACGAAGAAATGGACTTTGTCTTATTGGGCAGAAAACCAATTCCTCTTGTGCTGTTGGAAAATTTTGAAACTTCGATGTGAATTTATTTTTTCTCAAAAAGTCGCTCTGTACCAATTTGTTCGGAAAATGAAATAAAAACAGCACAAGAGGAATTGATTTTCTGCCCAATAAGACAAATCGGGAAAACCCCTTATGCAATTCTGTCTGTAGTAAACAGTAGAATCATACATGAAAAACCCCTTGTGACCCTAGACCCCAAAAATACGAAGTGGTCCGAAACATAAGGGTCCCCCCTTATGATTTTTTTCGAAAAATTCCAAAAATTTTTGGAAAAATCATAAGGCTGCTCTTTTATGTTTTTTCGTACAAAGTTATGAAAAACGGCCACTTCGTACGAAGCCCTTTTACAAACCCAAATTACGAATTGGTATTTATCGTAAAGGAGGACCCTTATGTTTTTTTTCCAAGATTTTTAGCCTCTTACGATGAATAGGGTGTGACCACACCCTTTTTCACGTATAAGTAGAATACATGCAAATAAATCCATATCAAAATTTATAATGTATCAACTATGGAAAATCTTTTCAATACTCAGATTCATTCGTAAAGATAACGAAATCCGTATACATTGAAATAGTACGAATGAGCATAGTGGTGGCGCTCTCAAAAACCATTTACAGTCAAACCCCTAAGGCACCATTTATACTTTCATGCGTCTTCGTGGCACGTCTTGCGTCTATCTCGATCAATTTAAATCCGTTAGGGCTGAGCGATAGCTCATTGAATTCGTGAGATCACAGCGAACAACTTTGTAGAACATCACTTTTTACAAAAAAATTACTGGACTGAATAAAAAGCAAGACACTGTTGAAAACACAGGAACGAAGACACATTTAGGGTTTTCGTGTCAATATTCAGGCAAATTCAAACTTGGATTGTTTTGATTCTCGTAAATCAGTTTCAGGCAAATCGTTTCATACCTATCGTTTTATTTGATTGTTTCATTTGTATCCGTTCCATCTGTGTTCGTTTTATTCGTATTGTTTCATTTGTGTTCGTTTCAAACCTTTCGTCGTTTCATTCGAGACTATGCCGTTTTTTTTAGATGACTGAAATTAACGAACGAGCTTTAAGTTTTTTTAATTTACCGTATTATTTGAAATAAGGAAAAAGTTTTTGAGTTTATTTATATAAAACAATATCTTTAAAGATTGCTAATTTTTCATTCCCAATTAGTTTCTTGTTTCTGACTTTAACATGCTGAAATTTCGTTGTCGAAGAAAACTTGGTTCTAAAAATGGCATACAGAAGCAGAAGGTTACGGACGAAGCAAAGAAACTAGGTAATTTTTGTAGTTTGTGTTTTAA
>OZJO01023598.1:0-18290 GCA_900406225.1 Acrobeloides nanus | reverse complement strand
AACATTAAAAAACGACTCAGAAATTTTAGGAATGCAATACATTGCCTCAAAAGGTCTTGTTCATCGAGATTTGGCAGCCAGAAATGTGCTGCTATTTGCCAACTCCATTGCCAAGATCTCCGATTTTGGCCTTTGTTGTTCGATCGATGAAAGCTTAACTGAACGTTCAACTTTATCTCTAAAACTCCCAATCAAATGGCTGTCATTAGAAGCTTTAATCGATAGAATCTTTTCCGAAAAATCTGATGTTTGGTCCTTTGGAGTGTTGATGTATGAAGTCTTTACACTCGGAGGAATCCCTTATGCGACAATGAATAATGATGAATTGGTGATGTTTCTCAAGTCTGGAGCTCGTTTGGAACTCCCAAATAACATGGATGTTGGTCTGTATGAAATTATGCTTTCTTGTTGGAGAGAGGATTTAAAAGAAAGGCTGACTTTTATAGAACTTGAAGAAAAATTTCTTGGCTACATATGCTGAATTGATGTTGTATTGATATTTTTATTTTTTAAATTATCTAGATTCAATGGCGTAGTCAGACCCCAGGAATGGAGAGAGGAGGAACCAACCCCAAAATTGCCTTTTTTTTAGGTTGGCCAGCCTTCAGCCGGCCAAAACATAAAGGGGAACCCTTATTATTTTTCCAGGTTGGGTGGGGGGAACCCCCCCGGGTTCCCCCCCCCCCCTAGCTACGTCACTGTCTAGATTTAAAGAATGTGCTTGACTTGTGCAAAAGTATATTAACTGTCATTTTTTATTTAAATCTTATGTTATTAGTGTTTCACAAAAAAAATTTGTGTTTATAGTTTTAACTATCAGATTATTGATTACCTTTAAGACTCACCTTTCTTCAATACCTTTCTTCATTTAATCCACAACAATCGGCTTGGCATAAAGACTATTAAACACATCAACTATCCTTATTTTGGAGACTAAAAAATAGCTAAATCAAAATCGTACGATTTTAAAGGCAGAGATTTTGAAGGCTTAGAAAAAATGTAATCTGAATTTTAAAACTACGTATTTTTACCCTTCAAAAGGAACAGTTTTCAAAATTCACTCATAGACAAAAGAAAAATTAAACATGAGCCAATTCCAACAAGTAGCCAACGCGTTGGTTCTTTCAATATAATTCCGAATATTGATTCTATCATGAGAATGAGCCACCATGTCATCGGTATCATGTCATTTCAGCGACTTGTTATCTTAAGCTTAGAAGCCCTAAGTTTAAGCCTAAGCTTAAACAACAACCTCGACCCCCTCCCCCTACCTCAAACGTTAGTTTTTTTTCAATTTTTTAAATTTTGCTAACATTTAAAAAAAAACGCAATTTTCGATTAAATTTTTTAAGAAAAAATGAATAAATTTTAATGAAAAAATAGAGATTTTTGAATAATTTTTTTAAATGAACAATTGGATGTTTGATTAAATTTTGTATGCAAAGTTGAAATTTTGTTAAAATTTTTCTTTAGAAAAATCGAATTTTTTCAATAAAAATCAATATTTTTTTCTATATATTAGTAAACATTAGATTTCGGCTGACCCCCCCCCCTTCCCTTTTTAGAAACCGTTAGATTTTTCAGACCCTCCTTCCCCCCCCCCCCTCTTTGCAAATGTAATTTAAGGACAGCCCCTAAACTCCAGGGAAATTCCGGAGAGTTAAAACTCGAAGTTTATATGATGTCTGATCTATGTCCTCCCCCTTAATCTCAAAAGTATCCAACATTTATTGATTTTTCTCATACAAATACATCATAAATGACATCAAATGATGTCGAAATATTCCTTGTGAATGTAAACATGAAATCATGCCTGACAACATCTATTTCAAAAGACTTGATTTGGCAAAGTGCCTTCAAAAGACTTGACATAGAAATTTCAGATTAAACTTACTATCAGAGAACGCATGACTGTGTTAAAACAAATCTAAAATGAGCTATTGCTTGTTGATTTTACTTGGACATTTAGCGAGATTCGCTTTTAGAATGAAATACGATTTCTATAAGAATCAACCCATAGTACAGTTTTCAAAAATTCTTCAAGTTACCTTGGAAATGTCAAATACTCGAGGCTTTTGACTATGCTGAACACGAGTATGCAAAAAAATTGATAGGTTAGTCAGTCGGATTCTGAGATACAGGACATCGGCTTTTTATTTTAACTTGTCAAAAACCTAGAGGATGTACACATTTCCTAGACAATTTGAAAACTGTAACATGGAAGTCTGAACAAGTGTTAATTTCTTCAAGTTTTCTTTTTTGTTCATCCTCCATTTTCTACATGCAATATTGTTCCGAACATTAAGTAATCGAGCCTTTTCTTTTATAGAATCTTTTGAATTTATAGCCAATGGCTTGGTTATCTAAAAAATTTTTTGACAGTAAAGCTCAAAAATGTTTAAAAATACCTGTGGCAGCAAATCCAAATGCCATTTTATAAAGCGATGATGCTGTAATGCCGTAATATTTCGTTCTAAATATGGCCGATATGTTGCATCATCTGGTATTTCTTTTTCAAAATCATAAAAAATATGCCTATCCTCGACCGCTTCTACCAAAAATCCGTCCAAAAATTCTAGGCTATGATAAGCATTTTTTATGTCAATCAGCTCTAGAATTTCTAATCAGAGTCTAGAAAAATCAGGCTTACTATAAAAATTTAATAAATCGATAAAATTTTCTGGTGAAATTGTTTCTTCGAGAATAAATCCAGTCACTTTTGAAACGATATCATACACATCGCTCGAAGAAATCCGTCCTATACTCTATTTTTGGCAAAATTTTGAAAATAAGGAAAGTTTCAAAAAATCGTAATTTTTTAGTATTTTTGGGCTAAAAATTGAAAATAAAATATTTTTTCATTAATTTTTTTCCTAAAAAAATTCGGTGACGGTGGATATTGAATGAGCTATCGGGCGACTGAAATGGACTTAAACTCGATTTTTGGAAAGCTTTTTAAATACATGAGTAAATTATTGATCACCCTGTATATTCCTTATATTTTAGTCATATGCATTATAAGCTTGATTCTATTTGTTAAATACATTGCCGGACATAAGAAGCAAAAAATTCATACCCAAGAGCATCTATCAAAGTCTCAAAGAAAAGTCTATACTCCGTTTCAATTGTACTCTTATGTTTGACGATATTCTACGCATTTCCATCGACTTTGCAAGCTATAAAAAATGTAAGATTATACAAAAATTATCAAAGATTTCCCCCTTTTTGAGTATACGTCTATATAACTTTCGCCACTTTCGTGTCAATAAACATATTTTTTTGCGTTTTTCTGTTCAATTTTTTCGATTTTTTTTATTTTTTCGAATTTTTTCTATTTTTCAATTTCTATTCAATTTTTCGTTTTTTTTAAAAATTTTTTCAAAAAACATTTATTGGAAAACAAAAATATTTCGGCAGAGACAGGGATCGAACCTGCGCCTTTCCTACTGCAAAAACACTTTACCAACTGTGCCATGAAGGCAATGAGCTTTCATCACTGATCAAATACCTAAGTTAAAAGGCAAAAATAAAAAATTAAATTTTTAATTTTTCCCAGAGGGGGTAAGTTTTGATTTGAACATTTGATTACACACATTTTGGCGAAGGACTGTGAACCTAGAGACTTTTAGAGTTGATTGGGTGACGAGCGACAAAGATGTCACTCAAATCACCGAGGAAACGATAAAGGATGAGCGTAAGCTAACAGGCTTATGCCATCGGGTGTATTCGATTGAATCGAGTGAAGCTGAAATTGTTCGTTCTGAGAGCCAAAAGATGGAATTTGCCGGCACGATAAAAAGCCATACATCACAGTTGAGGGAATTAGAGGAATGGGCTTTAACCGGACCTGATTCTGAAAAATATTCTGTGCATATACAAAGAAGTATTTTAAATCCGACATAATCTTTGTGTGTTTCTAAAATTTGGCTAATCTGTGTTGGCCGAGTGATAAAATTATTGTTTAACTTTTAGATTTTATCACATTGTTCAGTCGTACAACATCCACATCGTCCAATCACTATAGACAGAAGAATTAGTCAAGTATAAATATGGAGTCTATCTCTTTTTCAAAGTCAAAATTGTGAAAAGACTTTAAGTAATTGTAAAAAATGTACTTTAAATTGAACCAGATCATTAAAAATATTTTAAAAGACGCTTTAAAACGTTTAGAAGATTATACTGTTACGAATTGCAGTTTCGAATACTTTTATTGAAAAAGCATTAAAATTCTAGGCCAAATCGCCAGCCTTTTATAGGGTTAGCCGGTTTTTTCCAGATCATACAAAGCGAAATATTACTAAAAATCGGAAGTTTCAGACAATGTACAAAAGCATAGCTTGAGGTCGAGATGAAGTTTGAAACAGAAGCCTCGTTGCCCTTTTGAGGAAAAGCTGCAAAATACAATAGAATTTTTCGGAGAGGGTAGAACAATGACTTATGTGAGTCATAAGAAGCAAAAAAGAATAGAAGAAAAATGACTCATGTGAATCATAAGCAGCAGAAAGAATAAAATTTTCTGAAATAATGTTACTTAAAATTAAAACTACAATTTTTGGAGTTAATTCAAAATCGAATTACAATTTAACACAAATATTTAAAACAAGCTTATTTTTATCTACAAAAATAGGTGATACAAGCCGGGTTTTTGAATAGATTTATTTTATCGCGATTGGTCGCGACAGGTCACTTATGCAACAACTATAAAAAGTTCGAATCCGCGACATTTGAAGCCAAAAACGAGAGATCTTTTCCACTGAGCCATTGATACAGGCGCAATGTGAGTACAATTTTTCACATCATATTCGAGCAACTTTTTAGGAAACCAACATATTAGAACGTGTTTCTTTAAAAGCTTAATCATCTTTCAACAAAATCCAGAGTTTTATCAATTTTTGAATTTGTCATTTATCTCGTTTCTTTTGATTTTTAAGTTATGGATTATACTTCATAAAGAAGGCAGGCTTGAATTATGCTTACAAAATAGTGGAAAGCATGTTGAAATTTATAAAGGAAAGAGAAACAAAATTTATGATATTGATGAAGAATAAAATTAAAGTGTTTGTTTTAAGGGTTTTTAAAAAAGTTGCTCGAATATGAAATGAAAAATTGTGCTAGAAATTGTATCAATGGTTCAGTGGCAAAGCTCTAGTTTTTCGCTCCAAAAGTCGCGGGTTCGACCCCCCATTCGGGGTAAAATTTTTTGTCTAGAATTTTAAACTTTTATTTTTTGAATATGCTAAAATACTGCCAACTCCAAGCATTTTGCAAAAATCCGAATAAAAAATAATTTTTCTATGAAAAGTTACAGAATTTTTAAATCGTAGGGAATCAAAAAACACCCTGTATACATTTAATTTTAAAAAACACTCGTTTAATTACTATAAATATTGGATTGGACATAGCCATAAAGTTCATTTTGGGCTTCTACAATTTCGAAGAATGTCTTTTCAAGCGCTTTAAAAGTCGGCCTCGAGTCTGGATCGGCATTCCAACAACCCATCATTATTTCATAAAATTGGTCATTGACATTAGATGGACGTTCTAGTCGGTTTCCTTGGTTTAAAAACTCGAAAATTTCATCGTCGTTTAAAGCTTCATAGGGGACTTTTCCAAATGTGAACATTTCATATGCAAGGATGCCAAATGCCCAAATATCGGACTTTTCGGAGAAGATTTTTTCGGTCAAAGATTCCAATGCCATGGATTTTGCCGAGAGTTTTTTATAAGTTAAGTCTTTGACCATGAAATTTTCGCTACCGCAGAAACAACAGTTGGTGAAGTAGGAGATCTTTGCAACGGTAGGGCCAAACAACAAGATGTTTCTAGCGGACAAGCTGCGGTGAATGATGCCTTTTGAAGCAATGTATTGCATACCTAAATTTGTTTGCTCTATGATTTTCCACTAGATTCTCTTACCTCTTGAAACTTGCCATAGAATCGATAGAAATTTTTTATAAGGTACTTGGTCATCAGGTTTTTCGCGAAAATCCGACACAAAGCTCAATACGCTCATTTCAGCAATGTCATAAACCAAACAAGGAGCGTCATCTGGCAAAGCCCATCCTAACATACACATAACATTTTCATGATATCCAATCTTCTTCATAGCACCGATCTCTTTAAAAAGTCTATCCACTTCGTCAGGTCCAAAATGAGTGGCGACCTTTACAGCTACATCACAATCCATAAACCTTTGCGTGACGATGGATTTCTCAATTAAATACAATGGAGCTATTCCCATTAAATGGCCTTTGTACACTGTTGAACTTGATCCTTGGCCGAAACTATAGTCAAAATTGATGTGGATTTTGTTTGACAAAATTAATAACTCGTCACTCTTTTCTTTCATTTCAACGATTTCTTCTGGCGACATTCTCATATCCTTCAACACATTGCATAATTGATCAAATTTCTTGTAGCGTTTTTTCAACTGATTTCTTGTGATCAGACCCACGGCCACAATAGCTACGATCAAACCAACAGAACTTAAGCCAATAATTAACCACTCCTTTAATCCGCCTGGTTTATGTACAACATGTATAATAGTCTCATTCGGAGGGCTTATTCTATGTCCTTTAATTACTACCAAAAACCCAGTCCATTCAGCGCTGTCGTTGTAACTAACAAAGTCGATAACAAATTCAACACTATCAAACGAAATCTGATGATTGTTGATAGATTTGTCTGTTATGCTAAAATAAGTTCCATTTTCATCAAAGATGGTAAAGTAGCAATTCTTTGGAATGTCGGCAAATATAGTTAAGTTCATGATAGCGTAATCTACGGAATAGATTGCTCTAACCGTAGTATTAGATTCAATTTGTGATGAAAATGAGAAGCCTGGTGTAGACGCTATATGAAAATAAAAGTCTCCATCGTCTTTATATTGGAAGGCATTCAATACAAATAATTCCATTGTATAAGAACTAATTAAAGTGGTGTTTGCTGGAATCTTGAAAGAAATCATAGTACCAAAAACATTATCAAATAAAAAGTTGCTTGTGTCCTGATTGAATTCCAAGAATGTAGTATTGTATCCTCCTACCAGAGATGCATTTAAAGCACTATCATATTCCAAACCGTCTATATACAATAGATTTGCAAAGCCTTTCTTATTACTATACGGAACAAAAATGGTGAACATGCAAGATCCACTATCGAGTGCAGTAATTTTTTTGTATGTAAAAGTTGAATTTAAAAATAGTATGTTATTAGGCTCTTTGCAGTTATTTGCATGAAATTCTGGGATTCTCGACACTATCATAATAGTATTGGGCATCGTACCAATATACAGCAGCGTAACGGTGCTACTATTAGCGTTTAGTATAGTGATTTCATTTGTAGGATACAAATAAGTTCCAATATGGTTCTTAAGCAGAGTCGAATTGTAAACATAGATAAAGCCAGATATAAGCATGGTGGGTTCGATCCCATGATAGTATATTTCAGGTAATCCATCCATTGCGGATATTGTTAACAAGAAATAGCTAGATAACTTATTTAGACGAATTGGCATGTTTTTTGAAACTTCAACCTCCTAAATTAGTAGTGGTGGTTCTCTTTTGTTTAGAATTTCCGCATGGAATATTTAGAGGGTGGAAAAAATAGGTCAATAAGGCAAAAATTTATTATAAAAGCTTAAAGGGGTGTACACTTTAAAGCATTATCTCGAAAATATTTGTAACAATACAAATGGAATGTTACGTGATGTTGGGACATAAAAGTATTGTTTATTATCTACATATTGTTTTTTAGGATTTATGAATATCCCGCTAAATACTCAACCGAAACCAACAAGAAATAGATTTTAAAGTTCGTCTAATTCTCTTCTATAAATTATAAAGAAAGATTTTGTTTAAGCGGCAATATCTTGAAATATCGCAGATAGCTCCTGAGGGGGTGGGAGTACGCCAAAAAGTGACGCCACAAACTTGAAGCCTATATTATCTTTAAGTATCTAGTAAGTGATGAACAAAAACGTAAAAATTAGGTCCCGTGCCTTTATACTTGTGGAGAAATCGAGGGTCATGTTTAGCAAGAACCATCATCCGGACCATTTTAGTATTTATATCATAATTTTTTTCTAGAAATGCGTTACCCACAATTTAAAGCTAGTTTTTATTGCCCTTTGTTGTGCTTTCCAACAACACCAAAACTACGTTCCAAGCCTTTGTAGTTGTCGAGAAAAGTGACTTTCTTTCTATATAACACGATGTTTACCTCCTCAAATAATCACTTTTTGAGCTTTAGCTCAAAAAGGCTTCAAGTTTGTGGCGACACTTTTTAGCAAAATTTGCCATAATTTATATATATTCGGAAAATTCATGAAAAATGGAGCATTTTTTGTTTTTACAGTAAATTTTGAATCGTTATCTTTGTCGAGATAATCGCATTTGAAGTTGGCAATTTTTTTATACTTATTTTGAAATTTAAATTCCCGTCAATCTCTGAATCAATATCTTGACGGGAATTTAAATTTCAAAACAAGTATCAAAAAATTGCCAATTTCAAATGCGTTATCTCGACAAAGATAACGATTCAGAATTTACTGTAAAAACAAAAAATGCTCCATTTTTCATGAATTTTCCGAATATATATAAATTATGGCAAATTTCGCTAATTTAAAGAATTTTCAATTTGTGACCTCCTACTTTGTTAGCGATTTTTACACTTTTGGAACAGCGGCCCCTGAAAAGTGGCTTGGTCAGGGATGTAGGCCAGGAATTCTAGTTTATTTTTATGTACAACTCAGAGTGCACGTAGTGAGAAAATTTCGAGCTAGAGCCCAAAAAGTATATTTTTAAGGGAGTCAAAAAGCGTTTTTAATAGAAAGAAAGTCACTTTTCTCGAAATCTACACAGGCTTGAGACATAGTTTTGGTGTCATACATGCACAAGGGGGGTGCTGCACCCCCCTCAATTCGTCGTATCGAGGAAAAAATTTAAGGATCAATTCGTATTTTGGTAAATTTTTTTGGCGGCCTTTTTTTTTTTTTTTGGTCGTCACTCGGCACCCAGGGGGGAGGCGGCGATCAATTCGTATTCGACCAACCTGCACCCCCCTGCTTGTGCATGTATGTTTGGTGTCGTTGGAAAGGGCAACGATGGACGATAAAAACGTACTTTAAATTGTAGGAAACGTATTTATAGAAAAAAAAGTTATGATAGAAATATTAAAATGGTCCGGATGACGATTTTTGCCAAACATAACCCTTGGTCTCTCCACAAGTATAAAGTCACGGGACCTAATTTTTATGTTTTTGTTAGTCACTCACTAGATGCTTAAAGATAATATAGGCTTCAAGTTTGTGGCGACACTTTTTGGCGTACTCCCACCCCCTCAGGAGCTATCTGCGATATATCGAGATATTGCCTCTTTAAATGAGCTATTGCTTGCTGATTTTGCTTGGACATTTAGCGAGATATTCATAATTTAATCTTAAAAAACGATTTGTTCTATAAAAATATAGGGGGTGGGAGCCTCCCACCCTGATACAGCCCCATGAGACCCGAAAAATGAAATCGTACCGCATGCGCTTGCGGCACGTTAAAAAAATTTGTGACATGAAGCGCGTCGACCAAAAAAAAGTCGTTAAACGTACCGCAACTGCTCTGAACGACCACCCCCCCCCCTTTATAGGCACTAGGCATTTGGTTACGGTTACCGGTCAACGGTTACCGACCATCGGTTACCAGTCAACGGTTACCGGTCAACGGTTACGCGGTCAACGGTTACCGGTCAACGATTATCAATCGATTTTTCTTCATCACAAAAAGGTTTTCATAAAAAGTAATGTTCTGCAAAGTTGCTTCTCATGATCTAAGGAACAACTTTATAGAACATCACTTTTCATGAAAACTCTTTTGTGAAGCCGGTAACCGTTGACCGGTAACCGTAATCGGTAACCGTCGCGGTAACCAACGCCTAGTGCCCCCTTATACACCTATGATTTGTTCGAGATAGAGCTGCAAAGTGTACGCCCTCGTTAAAAAATATATAAGTGTAGAAAGTTTTTAAAAAATTTTTTGATACCTGTCTTGAAAATGTTAATGGCTCAAGCAGTAAATGAATTATCCAATAATATTTTTTAATAAATGATCCGCTTGTAGAGCTAAAAGACGATTTCTGTAAGAATCAATCCTTGTCAACCAGCCATGGTATAGTTTCCAAAAATCCTTCAAGTTGCCTAGGAAATGTCGAATACTCTAGGCTTTTGACCATGCTGAACACAAATATGCAAAAAAGTCGATAGGTTAGTCAGTCGGATTCTGAGATACAGCACATCGGCTTTTTTATTTTAACTTGTCAAAAAATTAGAGGGTGTATACATTTCCTAGACAATTTGAAAACTGTAACATGAACGTTGATTCTTACAGAAATTTTATACATACGGCTTCTTCTTGTGTGTATAGTTCAGGGTGCTGAAAATTGGAAATTGCCGTATCATACAAAATGCTTCCAGTATTACAAACATAGACTCGCAACCAATCCATTTCACGTAAGCAAAGATCACCGGTAATTTGTAGTACATATGTTTCATTTAACGTGTCAATTTGAAACTTATAGCTTATTTCCATGCTTGAATTATATAGTTCGGTCGAAGACGGTGTCAATATGTATTCTGGGTTTGTATGATTAATTGTAATATATTCTTCAATGTCATATAAGGCCTCATCTTGATATAAAATGGGGTTTAATACCGTCGCGCACAAAGATAGATTTGCAGATAAATAAAGTATTAGAAGTATAAATGTTGTTTTGAACATGACGATAAACGGTGTTTTCACTGCTCCATACAAAATTGGTATCAGAGCTGCGTTACCAGAAATGCTAGACGAATACAGTAAACTTAGAAAATTATATAAAACTCTAGAAAACTAAAAAAAACTCTATAAATTTCTGTAAAGCGCTGAAAATCTAGGGTCCTTATAAATTAACACATTGTAAGTATATGTAAGGCCATATGACATACGTGTACAAACACCCCCTAAGATGTTGATTTTCTGCGGGCGAGAAAAAACATAAGGGGGACCAAGGTGATTTTTTTCAATTTTTTTAAAAATCACTTTGGTCCCCCCTTATGTTTTTTTCGAAAATTTTCCGATAGGCGCGAAAATTTTTTTTTTGAAAAACACTTTTTTAACCTAATCCGGCAACCTGGGGTCCAACAGACCCTAAAGAAAAAAGTACCGTTTTTCAAATCGTTATATCTCGGCAAATATAAAGGTTTGAGAAAAAGTTTATACCACATTTTGAAGCTCTAAAGTAGAGCTAAATAATATAGCAAATTTTATTTGAATCGGCTATTTTATGAGATTCTTGGAGGTCTTTTAAAACAAGCTATTTTTGCAACAAAATAACGTTGTCGGATTAGGGTTAAGCTAAAAATACTTTAAAAAATTACGATTGTTGTTGAAAAAATAGAAACTTTTTGGCCGTATGCCCGCAGCTCGCGGGCCTACGGGCGAAATGAGTTTCGCCCGCAAATTTTGCGGGCGAAATTCGTTTTGGCCTGCAGGTTGCGGGCGACCCCCCCCCCGAAATTCGGGGGGTTTCGGGGAGGGGGGGGGGGAGTTGTACATGATTGTACCTAAATGCCACCTTTTTTATACAATTTTGCCACCTTTTGTAATAAACCATTATGCATCCCTATTTATAAGTAAATAAATATCGAATGGACCTTTTCAGGAAAAATTATAGCCAAAAAAGTGACTTTTTACTTATGTCAACGCCCATAGTAAAACCAAAGGACACACCGCCTGCAAAGGGGGCGGGTTAAATAAAGAGCAATACAATCGCTTCTAGACTTAAAAATGTGATATAATCTGAAAGTCAAACAAGCATATTATCACTTTATATACAAAAAAAGAACAAGAAATTATGAGAGATTGTATATATTGGCGCATATTTTAAAACCACGCTAGATCTTGAAGAATATGCCTGGTATGTCAAAAGCGTTGTAAAATTTTGTTTAATCCTTGTGCCCACTAGAGTTCCGTTATTATTGAGGTTGTAATATGATAATGTTAGGCGTGATCATAAACTTTAGGTATCGTAACAAAGAGGTCCTCAACTCTGCTTCTATAATTTCCAAATATCAGAGTATTTAATTTATGACATTCCCTCTAAATTATCACTTTTTATTTATGATGTTGAATACTGTCTTGTGGTTGAAACCTTTAATTCTAATACCAGCAATTTTGTCACATCGGTTTTCCGACGAACAAAATTGTACATGTAGTGGGTCGTTTGTTAATATTAGCCATGATAACCCAAGCTTTTTGCTAATGCCCGCGATAAATGAAGTATATTGTCGGCCTATGTCTTGCAACTGGACAATACGAACTAATTATTCTGACTATACATTTCTACTGAAAGTGAATATTTATACATTTTTATCATTTTCGGATCGTTTTATCATAAATAATTGTAATACTAGTGAGCTTTATAACTCAAATACTTCTTCTAAAAATTATGACACTCTTTATACCCAAGAAGCAGAGATATGTATTCATTTTAATTCTTCCCAAACAATCGGCTATGGTTCTGCAAAAATTTTCCATTGGACAATCGAATTCTTGCTTATAAACTCGCCAAAAAATATCGAAGTAAGAATAGAGATAGTATTTATCATATTCGATGTAGGGCAAGCAAATGTTGAATTAAAGGACAAGTCCAGTAAATCAAAAGTTGCCATAATTTGTACATATTTAGAAAATTCTAATTCAACATTTGCTTACCTTTATTTCACGTAAATAAGTTTAGGCTAGGACTTTTGAAATTTACAAGCCTTTTTCCACCTATCTGTAAAAAATTTTGAATTGATTTTTGACTTGACCAAATCTAAATTTTTCATTTTAATGTAACTTAAATAAAACATTAACCTGACATGCCTCGTCAAGTCAAGTTTCAATACTCTTGCCTAGGCATTAGGAACGAAAATATATAGCAAGGTTTCACTTTCACTTGAAAAGCTCTATAGTTATGGCTAAGGTTTACAAAAAAAGGCTCTCGATATGAAGGAAGTATGGCTTTAGGAGTCGAGAAAAGCTAATCTGTTGGACATTTTTTGTCCTGACTTCATACATGGGTAAGGGGGTAGGCTGGTAAACCGAAAAGCGACATGTTTGATGAACTTTTTTTGACTGTCAAATTTTTCAAGTTTTTTACAAAATTTTAATTTTTGATGAATTTTTCGATTTTTCCTCAAAACATGAGTGGGACTCTTTGGTTTTTTGCTGTATATTTTTACCAAAAGCAACACGTTTGCCGAAATTTGACCTCCCAGCGGAGACATGGGGGTGGGTCAACCCACCCTTTGCTCATGCCTGACTTAATGTTTAAGAGATTTTTTTGAGGGCGATTGAGTTTTCAAAAGATTAGCCCGAAAAGGCTTGGATGTGGATAAGAAACATTTCTGACCCCCTAATACTGGGTATCGTATTTTTTATAATATAACGGCATGCCGTTCTATTTTTCAACCTACTCTGGAAGAGGGTGGCCGTTCTATGAGAAAAAATACTGTATATTGAGGTAATTTACAAATTAAATTGTGGCAAAAAATTTCTGAAAAATATTGGATTAACTTCCCCTTGAAACCGAATTTCAAATGCACACTTGCTTCTGCTAATAAAAATTCTGGTCTCCGACTCAACTTTCAATTCGAATTATAGAAATTCTAATTTTAGCCTATTGTATTAACCGAAAGTGTACCTATCAATTCAACGAGTTCTTTAAAGAACTTTACTCAATATATAATAACAAAACCCAATGGAACATTTGATATATTTTATTATGGAGTCAATCTAGGCGAATATTCTGAAGGCTTCATTTACATTTATGAATCATACCGTTTCAAAAAATTTTTACGTTCACTACCGTTTCCTTCCGATATAATGAGCTTGACTTCAACTTCAAATGAAATAACCGTATTCTTCATTGGAAATCCATCAAATAATATTGTAATTGTACCAAGGATCCGTGAATTCCACGCTAGAAACTGCAATATAACGAATAACGTTGACATAGTACCTGCTCCCATAGGAGGGCTTCATAAACAAGCGAGTTCTACAGGAAATGGCTCATGTTCCCTTTCTGTTGTACCTCCAACGGTTCACAAAAATGACAATGAACTATATACAGTGCTAGGTATATTTATACTTAAATATAATGGTAATGGATCTGTCTATATTGTTTCGGGTTACAATAATACTCTATTCACTTTCGATGAGAAGCTCGCTAAAATAATCTATAAAGAATGGGCGCAAGTTCTTTTTGGTCAACTAATAACTATTATTATTCCACCCAAAAGCCAATTGATGGTTTCTTACAGTTCATTGGCGTATCAAGGTAAAATTGTTCAAGCAACTCCACATGGGATAAGAATGATGACATGTTATCCTTCATTGGAGTCGGATTCGAAAAAATACAGGGTGTTTCAGATGAAATGTACCTATTTTATTTTGACATAACTTTTTCCTGGAAAATGATTTTGAATTTTCGACTTTTGGAAAATAACGAGCTAATTTGTCCATTTTATGCATGTTTCTTTGTTTTGAAAATCTTGACTTTGGGCATTGAAACGAAAATTTGCTATTTTGTCCTGAAGGAATTTTTAAAAAATTCTTGCGCCAATCTATTCAGTGACCCCAAAAACGGTAGTGTACCAATTTTCGTGAAAAACATATTCTTGGTTTTCGAGTAAAGAAACTTTATTGAGGGGCTGGGGTTCGAACCAGCGACGTTCAGACTTGTGCGTATAAGCTCGCATACACCACAATGTGCATGAGCCCGAACGTCGCTGGTTCGAACCCCAGCCCCTCAATAAAATTTTTTTACTCGAAAACCAAGATTATGTTTTTCACGAAAATTAGGACACTACCGTTTTTGGGGTCACTGAATCAATTGGCGCAAGAATTTTTTAAAAATTCCTTCAGAACAAAATAGCAAATTTTCGTTTCAATGCCCAAAGTCAAGATTTTCAAAAACAAAAAAACATGCATAAAATGGACAAATTAGCTCGTTATTTTCCAAAAATCGGAAATTCAAAATACTTTTCCAGAAAAAGCTATGCCAAAATAAATAGGTACATTTCATCTGAAACACCATGTACTACCTAAACTCCTTCTTACGATTTTGCCAACAAAATTTTTTAAACAATTTATTATTATTTATTAATATAAAAGTTATAATATCATTTAGTACAGGGTGGGAAAAAAAGAGGATTTTTGTGATTTTTGGGGCCCGAAAATTTATTTTTCTAAAGGTAATTTTATGTTTCTATGGGTAATTTTATGTGNGGTGGGGAAAAAAGTGGATTTTTGTGATTTTTGGGGCCCGAAAATTTATTTTTCTAAAGGTAATTTTATGTTTCTATGGGTAATTTTATGTGGGGAATCGATTACGTACATTCCCGAATCCTGAAAATGAGTCTAATTCAGGAAAAAATTAGGTTTTGAAATTGCAAAAAAACGAGGAATTTCGCTTCAAAAACCCAATTTGTCCTTGAATTATGGTCAGAAAAGCATTTTCAGGGTTCGGGAATGCGCGCAATCGATTACTAGAGGGATCATTTTTAAAACAATACATTTTCGGGTCTCAAAAATCACAAAAATCCACTTTTTTGTAAATTTAAAAAATTGATTTAAAAAATGTCACCCCAACTGTCATCTTTTCCGGCGGAGATAGAAATTTTCCGGAGAATTAGGAGTTCTAATTGAATTTTTAGTTTGGAATTCCGCTTGCTTCCCAACACCCAATTCCCATTGAGAAAATTTTTTAAAGTGTCACCCCTTAGTAAAATCCTACTTACAGCACCGTTTCCAAGTTATTTTAGCGGATCTAGTTTACAATCCGTCG
Source organism: Acrobeloides nanus (assembly GCA_900406225.1). Taxonomy (NCBI): domain Eukaryota; kingdom Metazoa; phylum Nematoda; class Chromadorea; order Rhabditida; family Cephalobidae; genus Acrobeloides; species Acrobeloides nanus. Next base: position 2,432 of record OZJO01023598.1, on the reverse strand, counting down.
TCAGATCTGTTACCCTTCGACAAGTTTTATTATGGGTTAGATATGTCTCCAAACTACCCGAATGAAGATACAGTTGGGGGTATATATGATGCAAATTTTTACTCTTGTAATTCCGGCTTGGCCTTCTATAATGTAACATTAACCGCAGATATTCCAGAAAACTGTTCATTTATTTTTTACCCAGATGATCAAATTCCCATTGGATTATCTAACGTATCGGTTACTAATCAAACCTTATTGTTTAACGCTACTAAAAATTTAACAATATTATTTGAAGGAAGAAACTGTTCAAATTCGACTTATCGTGGATATTTATTAAATATCTACGCCGAGTATATAGTACCTAGCAGAGATGAAGCGGAAGATCCCAATTGGCCACTAATCATCGGTTCAAGTGGTGGAGGATTTATTTTAATTTGTATTACTGTAATTACCATAGCGATTTATTGTATAAGATCTCGACAAAAACGCTATGACCAAATATACAAAATTCTTAAAGAAATGAACATGTCGCCTGAAGAAATTGATGAAATGAAGTCCAAAAGTGATGAAATGATGATACAGCATGGAAAAATTCACATTAATTTTGAGAAGATTTTTGGAAAAGGAGTCAGCTCTACAGTGTTCAAGGGACATTTAATTGGACCATCGCCTCTACATGAACAACAAAAAACTGCTCAAACTCAAAAATTTGTTGATTGTAGCGTTGCTGTAAAAGTTACGAATAAGTTTGGACAAGCCGAAGTGGAGCAATTGTTCAAAGAGATTGATGCTATGAAGAAAATGGGCTATCATGAGAATGTCATGTGTATGTTAGGATGGGCTTTGCCTGGCGATACTCCATGCTTGGTTTTTGAAATTGCAGAGAAAGATCTATTGCATTATGTGTTTGAATTCCGAGACGCTGTTGCAGAAGTGATGCCATATCAGAAATTTTTGGATATTTTGCGACAGATTATTCTAGATAAGTTTTTATTCATGTTGTTTTATATCAAAGCTCAAAACATTAAAAAACGACTCAGAAATTTTAGGAATGCAATACATTGCCTCAAAAGGTCTTGTTCATCGAGATTTGGCAGCCAGAAATGTGCTGCTATTTGCCAACTCCATTGCCAAGATCTCCGATTTTGGCCTTTGTTGTTCGATCGATGAAAGCTTAACTGAACGTTCAACTTTATCTCTAAAACTCCCAATCAAATGGCTGTCATTAGAAGCTTTAATCGATAGAATCTTTTCCGAAAAATCTGATGTTTGGTCCTTTGGAGTGTTGATATATGAAGTCTTTACATTCGGGGGAATCCCTTATGAGACAATGAATAATGATGAATTGGTGATGTTTCTCAAGTCTGGAGCTCGTTTGGAACTCCCAAATAACATGGATGTTGGTCTGTATGAAATTATGCTTTCTTGTTGGAGAAAGGATTTAAAAGAAAGGCCGACTTTTGTAGAACTTGAAGAAAAATTTCATGGCTACATATGCTGAATTGATGTTGTATTGATATTTTTATTTTTTAAATTATCTAGATTTAGTGGCGTAGCCAGACCCCAGTAATGGGGAGAGGAGGAACCAACCCCCAAAATTGCCTTTTTTTTAGGTTGGCTAGCCTTCAGCCGGCCAAAACATAAGGGGGAACCCTTATTATTTTTCCAGGTTGGGGGGGGGAGGAACCACCCCGGGTTCCCCCCCCCCAAGCTACGTCACTCTCTAGATTTAAAAAATGTGCTTGACTTGTGTAAAAGTATATTAACTGTTAATTTTTTTTAAATCTTATGTTATTAGTGTTCCACAAAAAAATTTGTGTTTATAGTTTTAACTATCAGATTATTGCATACCTTTAAGACTCTCCTTTAAACACTCTTCTTCATTTAATCCACAAAAATCGGCTTGGCATAAAGACGATTGAACACATGAACTATTCTTATTTTGGAGACTAAAAAATCAAAATCGTACGATTTTAAAGGAAGAGATTTTGAAGGCTTAGGAAAAATTTTCTTTAATCTGAATTTTAAAACTACGTATTTTTACCCATCAAAAGGAACAGTTTTCAAAATTCTCTCATAGACAAAAGAAAAATTAAACATTCTCCAATTCCAACAAGTAGCCATCGCGTTAGTTTTTTCAATATAATTACGAATATTGATTCTATCATTTTGAGAATGAGCCACTACGTCATCGGTGTCATGTCACTTCAGCGACTCGTTACCTTAAGCTTAGAAGCCTTAAAGGGGGGAGGGTCTCATTTACCTCGGGGACTCCACTTAAGGAACACTTTTTAAATCTCAGGTTTTTTCTGGTCATTTTCTACGAGCGATCACAGTTTCTGGTCCCATTTTTTGTGGCGAATCCGAATTTCGCAAAAACAAAATAAGTTTGTCCTCAAGAAACCATAGAAAAATTGAAAAAACAACATTTTGTCCTTAAACAACAAAAA
>OZJO01023589.1:0-51673 GCA_900406225.1 Acrobeloides nanus | reverse complement strand
ACGAATACGTATTCGAATTAAAAATTGCAAACGAATACGAATACAAATACATATTTGTATTCGTATTCATATTCGAATTAACGAATATGAATACGAATACAAACGAATACTGAGTGATTTTTGCTATAAAAAATGGTTTTCTAATCACATAAGACAAAATTTATAGCATGAAATGGCAAAAATCACTCAGTATTCGTTTGTATTCGTATTCGTTTTTACGAATATGAATACGAATACAAATATGTATTTGTATTCGTATTCGTTTGCAATTTTTAATTCGAATACATATTCGTATTCGTATTCATTTCCAGTATTCGTATTCGGAAAAACCCTGCTCCCAACTAGAAAAATTAATTAAAAAATCAATTTTTTTAAATTTACCATGATTTTCAGGGTCTTCGTGTCGATATACAATTTAAAAAAATGCGCGCAATCGATTTTTAAATAGAAAACCTTTTATGGGTAAATTTCCAATGTTTTGCTGCAAAATTGAATGGTAACTTATTGAACAACCTAATATTTTACGCATAAAATACGTTGGCAGTACTAATTTTTGAAAATTCATGCGCATTTTTGAATTTTTGTATTGAAACAAAAACCCTGGAAATCAGGGTCAACCAAAAAATTCAAAATATGGGTAATATGGATATTATTTAGAGGTGTTTATTTTTCTATAGACGGTGGTATAGTCTTGGCTACCACGAAACTTTTTATTGAATCAGGCAACGTGTACATTGAAACGAAAAGAAACGTGGATCCTTATATAGCTTTTTATGCATCCCTGCGTGGTCATATTGGCGGGAAAATCGGTGATGAAAATTTCCCACCAATATGACCACGCAGGGACGCATCAAAAAAGTTATATAGGATCCACGTTTCTTTTCGTTTCAATGTACAATAAAATTCAATAAAAAGTTTCGTGGTAGCCAAGAAAAAATTTCGACTATAATGTTATTTTTTTAGAATTCATAGATTTTGAGCTTTTGGTTATCGGCACGAAAACCCTGAAAATCAGGGTCAAAATATAATTCAAAGTATGAGCAATATGGATGTCGTTTAGAGGTTTTTGACTATGCTGAACATAATGACGGTGGTATTTTTGGTCAGAAAAATTTCTACGGCTAAATTTTANCCCCGGGGGGGGGGGGGGGGGGTCCCCAGGGATACCCTATGCGCTTCACAAAGAATATAAAATGCTTAAAAATTGAAGTCTGATTTAAAAAAATGAAAATCATATTTTTGAAAACTAAAAAGGCACTCTGCCCCGAGGGGCGACGTTAAATGTAAAACTGAATTTTGCATAAAAATGAATTTTTCATACTATGAAAAAAGTAGACCAAGTCCAAAAAACAGTGTCACAAAAAAGGAATGTTAAGATTTTTACATGTATTTAGGGTCCGAAATTTTTTTCTAACAATGACCCCTGTAGGAATAATGTGAAGAATCGATTGCGCATATTCCCGTACCCTGAAAATTCTTCTCTGACCCGGATTTATACAATAATGAAAAAATGACCATTTTTTCTGAAACAGGGTCAGAAAAGTATTTTCAGGGTTCAGGAACACAGGCAATCGATTTCCCGCATAAAATTACCCCTAGAGAGGTCATTTTTAGAAAATAAAATTTCGGTTCCAAATTCATGTAAATTTCATCCTTTTTGCCTCACCCTGTACAAGAAAATTCCAAAAATTCATATATACCTTTAAATAAATTCCATTCGACAAAAATACAGTCAAAGTTGGGTTCTTTTCCCGCGACGCTTGGTAGGCAGAAAGATTATACTTGGCCGGATGCCGGGAACGTGCCAACGAATGTGTCTGCTGAGGAAATGGAGCCGGAATGGAACTTAACCTACGGGTAACTGCACGAGATATGGAATTATGCGATGCCGTTTGCGTTGGGAGACTAAGTCTTTGTTGATGATAGACTCCAGTCTCGGTGCTGCCCATTATCTTGACTTATTACCGAGTATAAAATTTTCGAAAAAATGAATTCAATTTTCTCGAGAAGATGAGAAAAGACCGACTTTGGGGGTTTCCTATTTGGAGAAGTTGATAAATAATAAGCATTTATAAATTTTTGTCGGAAATATAGCTTTGAGATAGAAGTGTATCAAAAATATAAAGTATATCTCAAAATGGTAAAATTCATCGCTCATGGTGAAGTGGCAAGAGTTTTACTTTGATCTTAAAAGGTCAAGAGTTCGATCCCGCCAGGGCGAAATTTTTTTTGCCCAATTAAAAAAATTTGTTAAAGGAACTCCTCAGAAAATTAGCCATAGAAATTCCATGATCTAAAAATTCCCCAAAAAATCATTTCAAAAACTATATATTTTCGAAAAATAGCGTCCATATTCCAAATTGACAGGTATGCCTAGGCTTTTCTCCATAGATTTTCTCGTCACAAAAATATTTTCATTAGCCAAGCTAATGGGTTAATTCCGGTAATTTGGGTCGAAATTGACGTGAAATAAACAAAATTGCCAGAAAAAATGGGGTAGTCAAGAAGAAAAAAATTCACAAAATGACAAAACTTTAAAAAAATTGAAATTTGAGATAAAGTTACGTAAGCTTACCTGCCTAGTATAAATAAAAGGATGTTTATATAAGTACACATGTGATTTACACGATTTTAGATATATTCCTAGGAAAAATTTTGCACCTGCACTTTTAAAAGGATTAAAAAATTATAAAAAAATCAAATTTCAAAAAATTTTTTTTAAAGGATCAGTCAGTTACAATCATTGAAAAAATGATATATTATGAAAGATCATGAAAAATTGAGCATTTTTTGTTTTTACGGCATGTTCTGAATCGTTGTAGTTTTCGAGATAATTGCGTTTGAAATTTGAATTTGTATACAAGCTCTTCGTTGTAATAATCAAACTTTTTTGAAATTTTTGCTTTAAAATCGTAAAAAAATAGCTTCAATTGACAGGGAATTTTATGCTGAACAATTTTGCTAATTGAAGTTTGAATAAAAAATTATTTTCTCTGATCAAAAATGCAAAATAAGTTTAAATTCATGCAGGGTTTTCGTTTCAATATACAAAAATTTAAACTTATTTTGCATTTTTGGTTGGAGAAAATAATTTTTTACGCAAACTTCAATTAGTAAAGTTGTTCAGCATAAAATTCCCTGTCGATTGAAGCTATTTTTTCAAGATTGTAAAGCAAAAAATTCAAAAAAGTTTGTGTACTACAACGAAGAGCTTGTACACAAATTCAAATTTCAAACGCAATTATCTCGAAAACTACAACGATTCAGAACATGCCGTAAAAACAAAAAATGCTCAATTTTTCATGAACTTTCCGAATATATCATTTGTTGCATATGATTATAACTGACTGGACTGGTCCTTTAATGAAACGATCGATTTTTGAAGTCTTGACAAATTAATGCGATCAAAATTGAAAAAAAGATAAGAATCAATAAGTTGTGGACGAGAAAATATACGATAAAAATAATAATCATGAGCATAGGAGTAGCTGAAAGATCAACAACAAAACGCGTATTGCCTAACGTTGAAAACACTTTATTGACCCTGATTCAGGAGAGAGGAGTGTGTATTGAAGCAAAAATATACTAATTCAGGGTCACAAAAGCGTTTTCAAAGTTCGGCAATATTCGCAATCGATTTATTCATTCATGGAACTCCCCCCTATAGGATTATTTTGGTGAAAATTTGAAAAAATAAAGCAAAAATCTATTTTTTACACACCATAGTTTAAATTTTAAAATTTCCGTAAACTCACATTTTGCATCCGACTCGTCCTTCTATGTGGCCTAAATGTGTTAACCGTAGAAGAAACATTAGAACTACTATGAGCAAGAGCTGCGTTATGAACATGAGCTGCGTTAGCCGCCGATCTCCTCGGATGATGCACCGAGCTCGAAACGACCAACGACGCAGGTGGCGTAAAAGTCAGAGGAGGTGCTACCGGTCCAGTATTTGAACTGGACGTGCCACCGTCTGAATCATGGCCAAATATGGCCGTTTTCATCTTCTACGTTTCTTCCAATAATTTAAAAGCATCAAAAATATTGGGTGGCGAAAAATAGGCCAACAATCACGGAAATTGAAGAAAAATAGACAATGTTCTGGTGATATGTTGAAGGGGAATGTTGAACGATGAAAAATTGCTCGACTAATTTTTAAGTCACGGCATTTGTTCCGATTTTGAGATTGATGTCAAAGCATTTTGACAGGTCAGGTAGAAAGGATGAGGGTACTCAACTGGAATTTTTTAATTTTGTTAAAAATAAACACGAATTTTACACAAAAAGAAACACGACTTGTATCTCTTAACTATATATCAATTCTAATGTTTGAATTTACAAACATTCTGAACTCATTAAAAATTTTAAAAAGTTTAAGATACGTTATCTCTAAGTATCGAGTTCTATGGGGGTGTAGAAAAAAGTGTTTCAAAATTTTTTAAACTGAAAAAAGTATATTAAACACTTATTGGAAAGAATGCAAGAATTTTGACGCGAAAGTTTAATCCCGCCGAGATACAAGGTACCAAATTTTCGAGTTTTTGCCAAATTTTACCCTTTTTGTACTGCACATATCGATTTATGCAAATTTCAAGAGGACTGTATAAAGACGCGGATGAGCCGCTCGGAAACAAGGCCGAAGACTGAGCGCACAGGCGCTCACTCGGAATGCGAGGCCACCGCCGCATTTTGTTCATTTCTCGAGAAAATCGAATTGCATCCCCATGCATCCCTGCGTGGTCGTTTTTGGCGAATTTTCACCATTTTTCTGCGGTTTTCAGGTTGCGAAAATGCGCGCAATTGATTTTTCAGTCTCCAGTTTATCAATAAAATTGCCAAGGAGACTACGTTTTTTTGTAATTTGTACGCTAAAAATGATTACATGGAATAAGGAATGAAGCCAATTAAATTTTTTTTCTGAATAAAAGTTACGATTTTATGTTTTAATTAAAAAAATTGTAGGCTGGTATTCTAGGTAAAAGAGTAACTATAGTTTAAAGTGTGTATGAAAGAATTCTAATTATCAAATAAGCGGAAGCTTTTCCTTCAATTAGTGTAATGATCGGTCTGTTTCTTGGTTTAATTATCGCTATCAGGTCTAAACAACATCCATTCTCATCAATAGCGGACAAAAAACTTGGACCAAACATTTTTTTAGCATGCTTATAAGTGAAATCATCGAATTCGAATAAGTTGATGACGTTATTTTAAAAAAGCTCTTGATTTTCTTAAATTTTAAGTTAATGACACGAAATCCCTGAAAATCAGAGTAAAATGTAAAAAATCCAAAAATTTCAAACACCCTTTTATTGATTTACGAACAAAATATCAAAATTTTTGAAATTCTCATGACGTAGCTCCGTAAAGCTGAATAAATCTTACGACCTTAGAGACTAGCGAAAAATGAAATCACTAAGGAATACCTCAAAATTTATTATTACCTAGGCAAAAATCGGCCTCTAATTGATATTTAGCGCGCCACGCTACACAAAGTCGACACTATAATCATTAAGTATATCTCACCACACTCTCTCATGCGCTCAATTATATGCACCTCATAACATTAGCGGAGAATAAATGAAGGCGTCAATTTTTGCATCGATCTTTATGTTGAGGAAAAATGGATATATAAGAGTATTTTGGGTTAAATTTTTGGCATTACAGAAAAAAATTAATCCAAAAATATAGGGTATCTAATTTTTTAAGCTTAAAATATAGAGTAGCTAAGTTTTTGGTGCAAAGATATACAGGTATCTATTTTGTCGACTTAAAAATTAGGGTACATAACAAAATTTAAAGTACCTAATTTTTAAGATAAGACTTAACACTCATGCTTAAGGATTAGGGCTTAGGTTAAGTCTTAGACTTAAGTTTTAGGCTTAATTCGATGACTAAGTCTTATTCATAAGGATTATGATTAAGACTCAGGACCATGGTCACAGAAATAGAGTTTTTTAAAGTAGCCCATCTTGTAGCGCAAAAAATTCTGGGCAACTCTGGTCAATAAAATTATATGATTAGATATAAACTGAAGATTTTCTAGGTAGTTAAAATAATCCCAATTATTCGTGTCAATATACAACAAAATTCAAATTTTTTGGCGGAAAATTCCATTTTTGCATCTATTTTTTAAACTTTCATAAAATGAACATTGTAACAATTTTCACAACTCGCCAAGACGAATAAAATGACACAAAAATTTTCAAATTTGAAAATGGTTTTGGGTTATTGAAACGAGAACCCTGAATCATGTTTTCGTTTCAATAACCCAAAACAATTTTCAAAATTGATAATTTTGGTGTCATTTTATTCGTCTTGGCGAGTTATAAAAATTGCTACAATGTTCATTTTATGAAAGTTTAAAAAATCGATGCAAAAATGGAATTTTCTGCCAAAAAATTTGAATTTTGTTGCGTATTGACACGAATACTTGGGAGCAGTTTAACTATATAAAACTCCTTCAGTTTAGCTCAAAACACATAACTTTATTGATCAAAGTTGCCCAGAATTTTATGCTGTATAAGATAGGAAATTAAAATTTTTTTTTCATGATCCTTTAAGTCTTAGGCATAAAGCTTATGATTAAGGCTTAGGCTTAACCTAAAAAAATTTGTTTTCACCTCATTTAAAAAATCAATATCACTTCAAAAATATCCGCCCTAATCTCCAAAACTACGTAATTTATTCCATTGAAACTTGCTTTTCAAAGAAACAAAAATACCCCGAAATTCTAATCCCGTTAAGATTCTCAGCTTTGCCTCAAGAGGGGTAAATTTCGAAAATGGGCTTAGTGAACTGGAAAAATTACGCAAGCCATTTTTCATGGTAAAAATATAGACTCAACGTCTATCTCTTTCTCTCGGGTTTGACGGTGGGAAATTCATTTCACTTGAATCAAAAGCTTCTTTGGCTTAAGCGTGAAAAGTTAAAGGGAAAATGGATTGTTTTTAGAGTTTTTTGAAAAGAGAATTTTATGAAATAGGGATTTTGATTTTGAGGTAAAAAAAATATTCCTCATTTTCAGGGTACATGGAAACTAAAATGGTTAAATTTAAAAAATTTTTGAAAAATAATATCAAAATCGAATGTATCTACCCTACAAACTTATGACGTGACATATAACACTCTTGAATTTTTTACGACTGCAAATCGTTTACGACGATTAGCGTTGCCTGAATTTCAATATATTCGTGTTTATTGAAACGATTGGTAAAACAGCCTAAAATCAATTACTGGTAGCATAGCAGAAAATAAATGATTTCATTGAAAATCAGGAAGCCCTAGCCGTCATAAATGCGTTTTAGTCTTCGTAAATATTTACGACATCGTAAATTTACAACAGATAGTGTTGAGCTAGCGTTGATTTACGACAGCTAGTTTTATTTAGCGCGGGCCCTAAACAGCATCCATATTATCCATGTTTTGGTTTTTTAAACTTTGGCCCTGATCTTCAAGGGCTTCGTGTCAATAACATGTTTAAAATTTTTTTCTTAAATTAAAAAAATTTTTAACTTACAGGGTGCCCTAAAAAGAGCACTTTTAGGATTTTTATGCAATTTTTTCAAAAATTTTCAAGTTTTTTAATTTTCACCAAAATAACCCTATAGGTAGGGTTGCCAGATTGTAATATTTACGTTGCAAATGTAACGTCAACAAAAAACTTTTTAATGTATACTGTAACGTCTGTAAAAAAGCATCTGGCAGCTACCTATAAGGATTTTTTCTATGCGAGAAATCGATTTTGCGCATTGCCGGATCTTGAAAACACTTCTCTGACCCTGATTCAGGGAAGAGACGTGTATTGAATCGAAAATAGGCGTGCAATCAATTGGAAATACTATAGGGTTATTTTGGTGAAAATTAAAAAACTTGAAAAATTTTGAAACAATCATGCAAAAGCCAATAGTGCCTTTTTGGGGCACCCTGTAAATCATTTTTATAAAAATGACGCAAGTTTACTAATGAGAGGAAACTTTTTCCAACAAAAAATTAGTCAAAAAACCAAAAAGTCGTTAAAAACCACATGCATTTTCCCTAAAGACTTAGGAAAGTCTATTTAGGAAATTGATTTTGTGGCCCAAAAATTTATTCAAAAAATTTATGGCGACCATTTTTCTGAAAAATTGAAACTTTTACTTTAAAAATTAGATACTCTTGAAGGAGAGAGACCCAAAATAACGTGATTTTTTTCAAAACATTTTTGTAAATGATCTCTATGGGATAAATTTATCCGGGGAATCGATTGCGTGCATTCCCGAAGAGTAAAAATGCTTTCCTGATCATGGTTCAGGAAAGGGGGATATATGTATTGTAACGAAATGATCGAAATTTCGCAGGGAAACAGGTTTTCTTAGAGTTTTTCTTGGAGGGGAATTGATTGCGAGCATTCCCGCAGAAAAAAATGCTTTCCTGGTCTTGATTCTGTTACTATAAATTTTGGAGAAGTCCCTTTAAAGGAGAGGGACTCCAAAGGACGTTTTTAAAAAAATTGAAGTTAGATATAAAAACTGGGCCGTCGGGATAAGTAGACTTGGATTCAATTCAAGCATGGAAAATGAGTGGCGACATGGGACCAAAAGTTGTAGAAAATTTGGTTTCTTGTTCCAAAACGTTCATGCCACATGAATTTTTGATGATAATCTTCATATCCGTCAGTAGATGTGCCATAACGAGATTTGTTCCCTGCCTTGAACTTCTGAAGTGTTAGTTTTGACGTTAGTTCAGGTACTCTCCAAAATTCATATTCACAGAATCAAGACCAGGAAAGTATTTCCACGTTTCGGGAATGCGCGCAATCGATTTCCCGCAAGAAAAACTCCTAGAAAACCTGTTTTCCTGCGAAATTTCGAAATTTTGATCATTTTCGTTTCAATACACATATCTCCCTTCCCTGAATCAGGGTCAGAAAAGCATTTTCGCGCTTCTGGAATGCGCGCAATCGATTCCCCGCATAAAATTACCCCTATAGGGATCATTTTCAGAAAAAATTTTGAAAAAAATTCACGTTATTTTGGGTCCCTCTCCTTCAAGAGTACCAAAAATTAAAATTGTTGCACTTTTCAAACAATTGAAATTTTTTCTTGAAAAATTGAGTTTTTGAAACTCTAATAATGCCCTTATGTTTGAAAATTTCATCAATTTTTTTAAAATTTGTGATTTTTCTTATGCTACGTGAAAAATGTTCAAAAATTAAACATGTTGTTATAATTCCCATTCATTCAGTTCCAAGAAAAGATTTATCAAAAGAGGAAGAAGAGGTTTTGAAAATAAAAATCTTGTTGAATGCACTATCTCAAAAAGCAATCTTGTCTCATTCAACTCAAAAATCACAGGCCAACATAAAAAGCTTGGCTATGTGTGCGATGTCAAAAAAAATTGTCAACAATTTTTCAAAGAAACGCTATTATTAGGGGCGTAAATAGGCTTGCCTTTTGTCTTTTGAAGAACAAAAAAGTGAAATTAAAAAGAAAGCGAAAAATCAAACTTTGAAAAATATAAAAATTCAAATTTTTTAAATTTTTTGAACTTGATTTTCAGGGTTTTCGCGTCAATAACATAAAATTTGAATTTTTGAAGAAAAAAACATAAAANCAAACTTTGAAAAATATAAAAATTCAAATTTTTAAAATTTTTTGAACTTGATTTTCAGGGTTTTCGCGTCAATAACATAAAATTTGAATTTTTGAAGAAAAAAACATAAAAATCGTGTTTCTCAAATCAAAAAACCATATATAGCGCATTGTAATTAGGATAATTTTATTTTTACCCTCATTTTCAGGGTTTTCGTGTCAATACATAAAATTTTGCATTTTTGAAACAAGTCATTTTTAATAAAAAATATAATAAAAAGAAAAAATCGGTATATTCAAAACAGGCAGGTCGTACATCATACTTATCTCTCTCGATGGTTATGTCATGTTGTGTAGCAGAAACCCGGAAATTTAAAGGCTCTCAAAAAATTCCCATGAGGATTAAACTTAAAAACCTGCAAAATACTTTTAAACAACATTTTTCATGCTAAAAAAATTTAAATTTTTGAAATACCCTGAATCAAGTAGTTTTCGTGTCAATACATAATTTTTTTTAAATTTTGAATTTTATAGACATGCCATATGTCGTTTAGTGAGTGATGAACATGATGATGATATTATTTTGGAGCTAAAGGTTTTCTATAAGGCTAGACTATGTTCTCAAAAATGGTTTTTTTCTCAGAAAATTTTTTTAATTAAAAAATAACAAAACCATCATTTTCAGCATAGTCGAGACTCTTTAAACACTATCCATCATGCATTAGAAAATTCGGATTTTGAAATTTCTCTGAATCAGGGAGTTTTCGTGTCAATGCACAAAAAGTTCAAATATTTGAATTGTATATGCTTGATGGATATCGTTTAAAGGTTTTTGACTATGATGAACACGATGGTGATAATATTTTTGAGTAAAAAATTTTCTGGAGTCAAAGCTCATTTTATGGAAAATGGGTTAGCTCCATTAGAAATTTTTTGGATACAAATTACGTTCCCATCGTGTTCAACACTCGAAAAAGCTTTAAACGATACTCATAATGCTATAGAAATTCAAAATTTGAATTTTCCCTGATTCAGGTTAGTTTTCGTTTCAATACACAAAATTTTCAAATTTTATAGGCTTGATGGGTATCGTTTAAAAGTTTTTGACTATGCTGAATACGAGTTTGATAATATTTTTAAGTAAAAAATTTTCTAGAATCAATGCCATTTTTTTGGGCTAGATTTTTGAAGTTTTTAAAATTTTCTAAATTCACCAAAATTATGCTTGAAAATCAAATAACCTCATAATATTCCAATAGAAAAAATCCTATGCATAATAATCATTATCAAATAAAAACCTGTCAACGTCTCATGCGATGGCACTCATATCCTTTCTATCTCCTCAACTTAAAACTAGTTGTTTGACGTCGAAAGGAGCAATGACCGACGGCGAAAAGTGTCGAGAGCCGTCCTTAATAGGATGGCACAAATGAAAAGCTAAAAGAAATAAAGAGCTCCAAGCTCTCCCCTAACAAAACAAAGTACATGGCTATAACCTTAGCCTAAGAAGAAGGGAGAAGAAGATGCGCCAAGTGAAGAAAAAGAATAAAAATAAGAATAANAAAAGCTAAAAGAAATAAAGAGCTCCAAGCTCTCCCCTAACAAAACAAAGTACATGGCTATAACCTTAGCCTAAGAAGAAGGGAGAAGAAGATGCGCCAAGTGAAGAAAAAGAATAAAAATAAGAATAAGCATGCTAGAGCTTTTCTCTACATAAGCTTTCTGACACGCCAAAAGATGCGTTGTCGTCCGACTATTCTATTCTTGTTGTGTCCCCCCATAGATGTTCGTCGCCATCTCATTTAAAAAAGAGGAAAAAGAAGAAATTGAACCTATTCGTTAGGGTAGTTTTTTTGGATGTCTGAAAAAGCTTATTTGAGAGTTATAGAAACCGGACATTGCTCTAAGCAAATAAAAAAGTCAGACTTTTGGACAATCCATCAAAAATTTTTATTTTTTTAAAGTCATAAACACTACTTTTTGTGTATACAGAATGGACACTGGCTAAGGAGACTCCACAACGGCTCTAGGAACTTCCACAACGGAACTTTCACAACGGGTTCCAAAATGACATGCGGAACTTCCGCAACGGAACTTCCACAACGGTCGATTTTCTCTACTTTCTCTTGATCAAAAGCAAAAAATTCCGCCATATTCGAGTTCCCCATATCGAAAAACCCCTGGATGCAAAAAATCAGCTGGAAAAATTTTAAAATTCAATTTTTTAACCCTTTGATCCCCCGTACAGTAAAAATACTGTAAGGGGGGATCAAGGGGTTAAAAAATTGAATTTAAAAAAATTTTCCAGCTGATTTTTTGCATCCAGGGGTTTTTCGATATGGGGAACTCGAATATGACGGAATTTTTTGCTTTTGATCACGAAAAAATAGAGAAAATCGATCGTTGTGGAAGTTCCGTTGTGGAAATTCCGTTGTGGAAGTTCCGTTGTGGAAATTCCGTTGTGGAAGTTCCTACAGCCTCCACAACCGAGCCATTATTGAATTTCTCTACAAAAAACAACAAAATCCTACTACATTAAAGTGTAATGTGTGAGTGTTTGTCTGTGTGTCTGTCCAGGCCATCTCGGGAATTATAGATTTAAACTCCGAGCGCAATTGCAAAAGTTGTAGGGAAAGATAAGAGACGATTGACGCCAAAATCATCAAAATCGGAGAAAAAATTTTGGAGCTACTTCGGCTGGGGAGACCCCGTCAACATGGTCTCAAAACTTATGTTGAAAATTTAAAAATTTTGTTCGAAAATGCGCTTTCTAGGGGTAATTTTACATGAGAAACACGTGAAGCTCTTTCATGAAGCTCTTTTAGATCAAATCCATTCTCAGATTTCAAGACTTCTCGAGGATTCGCCATTTTAGCTATATATAACAAAATACAAAAGTTGATCAAAACGTCATCTCCAAAAAACACTCAGTTTCACAATTTCTGAAGCATTTGGCGTGAAAATAACATCAGAATCGTGTTTCTCGTGTAAAATTACTCCTAGCAAGCGCATTTTCGAACAAAATTTTTGAATTTTTAACATAAGTTTTGAGACGAGGAGTGTGTATTGAAGCGAAAATATGCTAATTCAGGGTCACAAAAGCGTTTTCAAAGTTTGGCAATATTCGCAATCGATTTCATTCTCCCTCCCCCCCCTCCCTATAGGATTATTTTGGTGAAAATTTGAAAAAATAAAGCAAAAATTTATTTTTTTTTGTTGACTGGGTCTCCCCAGCCGAAGTAGCTCCAAAATTTTTTCAAAAAAAAATTAGCTATAAAGGGATTAATAAAAAAAAGTATTAGTAATAACTAGTACATTTTTTAACGAGGAGCGTTGCTCGGGAGTGCCACTCGGAGTTATAACTCTCCGAGCGCGAAGCGCTTAGCCCCTTTACTTAAGTAAACAGCAATTTTCTTAAATCATTCACGAAAAAGTTAAAAATAAAGGAAATGTAATTAAAACTTCTAAAGAAACGCATGAAGTAGAAGTAAACATGCAATATTATTTTTTCCGTATTTTTCTTACATTATTATGGCCAAAAACACGAGTCTTTTCTTTGAATTAAACTAAGTTGTTATTAAGACAAAAAATTTGAACATTTGATTTGTCCTAATTAAAATGATCAAAATTACATCGATAAAATATAAAAAATCGATTTGACAATAGTCCATAGATTTCGAGAGAACAATCCGACATCTGCTATTTGTGAATTTTATGAAGACAAGACAAATAAAAAAATCGACACAAGCCTAGTCATTTGAGCAATGCAAAAGCCGAGACTACACCCCTAAAATAATGGAGGACTAACATCGTAAAAATGAAATATGTAAATTTATTATTTGCTATATATCACTCGAAAAAATTTTTAGTACAGGATACCCATTTTTTGCAATTTTTACGCGATTGTTTCAAATTTTTCACCCTTTGTAAAAATTAAAAATTGAAGGAATTGCACAAAAATCGCAAAATTACCATTTTTGGGCACCCTGTAAACAAAAAAGTCAAAATTTTATTTTTATCGAATCAAAAAAGTTGCTAAAGCAAATGCGATTCCCTAAAATTGCGTGTAAAAAATTTTCATTTATTTTTTAATGAGGGTTTGCTTTGTCACCTTTTTTGATTTGATATTAAAAAATTGGCCTCCGGGGATCGAACCTTCACCATTCAAGATGAACTTTGCGCCGATTGCTCCCGAACTATGAGTAGTAAATTTGCCCGCTTTCCGAGAAATGCACTATAGCATTTCCTGCAAATCAGACATACAAACTACAAGATGCTTGCACCTTACTCATACGCAGAAATTCTTTTGTTCTTTGCTCCAAGAAGTATTCCTCTTGAGGTAATAATTAAAGCTTCTAAAACACAGAGTTCAAAATTTCTTATATTTTTGTTGTTGTTGAAAATTGAGAAAATTTGGTTACATTTCCTTTATTTAGCATGCATAGTTCTTGGGTGGGATAAAGATGCATGGCATGCATTTTAAATTTAAGATTCTTGAGACTCTTTTTCAGAGAATTATTTAAAGCCTAGAACTTTTATGTCTTTAAATTGTGGGTTCTCAAAATAACTTTTTTGTTTGAAAATTTATACAAAAATGGGATTTTTTATTTGAAGTTGATTTTATCTAAAAAATTTAAAAGTTTGGACTAGTAGTGATATTCAAGCATCAAAAGGTCTCAAATTTGACACCAGACTTACAAATATGCGAATTTTGGGAACTGTATAATTTACAGGGTGCACCCCCCAAAAAGCAAATTTGCGATTTTTTAAATTTTCACCAAAATAACCCTATAGAGGTTTTTCTATTAGAATCCTGATTAAGGGAAGAGAAGTGTATATTGAAGTGAAAATATGCAAATACAGTGTCAGGGAAATGTTTTCAAGGTTCAATATTCGCAATTGATCTTTCGCTTAGAAAACCTCCATATAGGATTCTTTTGATGAATATTAAAAACTTGAAAAAATCGCAAAATTCACTGTTTTTGGGGCACCTGTATAGTGTGCCTAAAATTCGCATACTTATTAGTCTAGTATCGAATTTGTCTCTTTCATGTGTCAAATTTAACACTTGTTGGCACTAAGAATCACTACTATTAACACAATAACCCTGAAAATCAGGATAAAAAAAAATTTCAAAATATAGCAGACATGGGTATCGTTTAAAGTCTTTTACCATACCGAATACGATAATGATGCTATTTTTTATAAATTTCTTAAATTGTAAAAATTGAAGGTTTTTGAATTCTCATGTTATTGATACGAAACCCCTGAAAATCAGGTTACGATGATTTTTCTTATATTTTTTTAAATCAAAAATTCAACTCTTACACCCCCTAAACTTTGATCAGATCTTTGATAAAAGTTCAAAAATTTTCCTAACTTAAGCTAACTTAACTGATCGTGTGTCCAACAAGATAAATTGATCTTTTAAACAAATTATCGTCCTATTAGCTTACTTTACAACGATTATTTTTCCCGAAAACAATCGATATTTGAGAAGATTTTTAGGCTTAAAAAATTTTTAAATGACGTCAAAATTTTGTTACAAAAAAAATTTTAAAGTTCAAAATTCAAATGATTTTTGCCCCAAAAATCGCATTTTTTGTGGCAAAAATGACTAAAAAATGGCATTTTTGGAAAAGAAAATTTTTATGGTAAAAATTTAAAATATACTATAACTCTTCACGGCGAGAGTTAAAAAGTGTCGACTACATATAGTCGACACTCCGTTCCGGCCCATAATATAAAAAAGTTCGCATGCAATGGCCAAGTGGTCTAAGGCACGCGCATCATCTGGACTGACTCCAAAGTCTCAGGTTTGATCCACCTGTCGGCGATTCGTTTTCATAATTCAAAATCGATAAAAAATCTTGCATATGGGTATTTTTATATGAGAAACACGATGGTGGTATTATTTTTTCATAAAAACTTTAAGAAATATTAATTTAAGATAAAAGCATGAACAAAATGCCAAAATCTATAAAAATTTAAAAAATCAATATTTCTTAAAGTTTTTATTTAAAAAATAATATCACCATCGTGTTCCTCGCATAAAAATACCCATATGCAAATGTTTTATCGTTTTTGAATGTGAAAAGTAATCGCCGCCAGATGAACTCGAACTTGAGACCTCGGGGTCTATTCAGATGATGTGCACGCCTTGGACTAAAAAGTTCCATTTTACCATTTTTTCATGAATTTTGGACCTGAAAATTTTTTAAATCACCCCATTAGGGGTAATTCGATGCGAGAAATCCATTGCGCGCATCCCCGAAGCGTGAAAATGCTTCCCTGCCCTGATTCAAGGAAAAATTGAGTTTTTGAAGCTAAAATGGCATTTTTCTCCTGAACCAGGGTCTGGCAAGCATTTTCGCGCTTCGGGAATGCGTGCAATCTATTTCCCAAATCAAATTACCTATAAATGAGTCATTTTTAGGAAAAAAATTTTTGGTTCAAAATTCATGAAAAAAATGGTAAAGTGTAACTTTTTTGCGTCACCCTGTATATATAGGGTGGCTAAAAAACCGTACTTTTGAGAATTTTCGAGCAATTTTTTGCAATAAAATTTTTTAAAATTTTTTCCAAAATGTCCCTATGAAGGGTTTTTCTATGGGAAAAATCGTTTGTGCATTGAAAAATCTTGAAAACGCTTCCCTAACCATAAAATCGCAGAAAATTTGAAAAAAACGAAAATTTCTGGTTTTTTTCTGCGATTTCATGGTCAGGGAAGCATTTTCACGATTTTTCAATGCGCGCAAACGATTTCTATCATAGAACCCCCCCCCCCCCAGGGTCATTTGAGAAAAAATAAAAAAATTTTTTTTGCTAAAATTGCTCGAAATTCACAAAAGTACGGTTTTTTAGCCGCTCTGTATATTGATAATTACTATGTAATTTACTAATAATCGCAAAAATGCCAATGAAGTGAAAATGCCGACCGATTTTACGTCAATCCTGGCAGAAATGAATAAGAAATTATTAGAATTCACAGAGATATACTTATTTAGAAATGTGTGCCATGGAAAGAGCAATGATCTAATATTAATGTCATATATTAAAAAATTCTAGGATAATATATGAAAATTAGGAGCTAGATGAATTTCATTAGGTCAAGGCACATTAAGAAAATGAAAAGTAGAAAGTTTTAGGTCAACATTTTTTTTGAATTTTTAGTTGATGGAAACATGTGATTTAAAAGGACATTGAACTTTTATACATATACAATAAACTGGATACCCAGCGCCTACGGCGCTTCCGATCGGCTCTCTCGACTGTCAATCCCAAGCGTCGCTCCCGAGTGGCGTTCCCGAGCTTTACTTCCAAACAATTAGTAAAAGTAGCGCCGGTAGCGCCAGAATTAATAAAAGTAGCGTCGGTAACACCAAAAATTAGTAAAAATAGCGCAGATATTACTAAAAAATAGGAAAGGTAAATTTAGTGCCCATGAAATGTAGCACTCGGATAGGAAAGTAATTTTCTACAAACATGTGAAAAATTACAATTTTAGCTCAAAAACCCAATTTTTCCCTGAAACATGGTCAGGAAAGCGTTTTCAGTGTTTGAGCATATGCGCAAGCGATTCCCGCACCCATAGGGGGTCATTTTTAGAAAAATAAATTTCCGGGTCCAAAAAAATTATTAAAAAATCCACTTTTTTGTCCCGCCTTGTAAATAAATTGTACTATGCCAAAATGCCACAAAAACTCTATGAAATTTTTATAAAATTAAGAATAATCAATTAGTGCAAGAGCCGAGATCTCCGCGCTCGGGGTTGTGACTCCGAGCGATGCTTCCCGTTAACATAGGGAAGGCCGATTGTAACTCAAATGGTTTTCGAATCAAAATTTTATAATGAATAAGATGATCGAAAAATTTTTTTGAAAAAAGTTGGTTTCAAAAAATTGACAAACTATTTATTGAGACTTAACCGAATAACACAATGAAAGATTTTTTCCTTCATAATTCAGTGGTAATACGCCTTACTTTGGCTTTAAAAGGTCAAGGGTTCGATTCCCCGATCAAAATAATTTTTTAATGTAGTAGAATTTGAGCTAACTAGAGACACCAAAATCATGAGAAAATGGCGAAAAATATGAAGAATCAGAAAAGTCTACGAAAAAAGCACACAAATGTCAACTTTTCTACTCTTATGACTAAAATTTTTTTTCTTATGACTAATTAAAATAAAAACTAATTTAAAACTTACGCTTCAATGTATAAAATTGTTTATCTATAGTAAAATTTGCATGCAATAAAGTTTCGTTTGCTGGCATCAATTGAAAGATTTTTTGAAATGTCAATTTCGTTTTAGTAAAAAAGAAAATTGCGATTTTATAATTTTCAAATTTTCGTTTCAATGCACCCAACTTATTTCAATTTAGCCAACATTTGACTTCCAAAAAATCCATCTTTCTAAAAAATTTCAACAAATTCAAACCCACCGCTCGCATTTTTTGATCCGTCGTTTTGCGCGTCGTGTTTCTTCGAAAATTTGGCTTGCCACGAAAGTCGTCTCTTCAAGAGGACGACAGTCGTAGCAAAACCTTCTTCCAGGACTTTTCAGCCCCCAAAATATACCAAGTTGATTATAATAGCCAGAAAAAATTGGGCGCAAGCGCCCCAAACGGCGCTGTTGTCGCCCGACCGTTTTTGTTGTCTTAGAAAGAAATTTCTTAGCCGGCTAGATGTGGGATTGGAATATGTAGAGTAGTCAAAATATATGTTAGATTGTAGAAAAACTTAGAAATAATAGAATTCCACAGTAGATAATGAAAAATCATCCCATGGTATAGAAATTTGAGAAATTTACCAATATGGTACTTTCTAACAAATTTTTGGATGCCTAAATATGTTTAAAAAATATAAATATTTCTAAAAGGTACACAAGTTTCCGTTGTAAAAAAAGTAAACCTAAGTTTTTAAATTAATCGACCAAGTGGAGTGTCGGAGGGAGGTGGGTCAATTTTTTCAAAAATTTAAGAGATGAGGAGATGGTTTGAACTTTAAAAAATATGTATTTCTTGGCTACAGGGTTCATTTTTGAAGTAACGGCGCTAGCCTCCAAGTTTGGGGGGGGGCTAAACATCCAAATTTTTCCAAGAACGAGGGGAGGGTACTTGCTCGGCTTCCCCCCCCCCATGTGGCTACGCCACTGGGTTTCATTACTTTTTTCTAATTTTTTTTTGCTTCTCTCGATTTATCTTTATAGTTTAATCTTAAAACCCCATTAAATTATTCGACAACAAATAGCACACCAAAAAATTAAATATAAATTATAAAAAGTCACAGAATTTCCACGAATCATTTAGTTTTCCTCTAAATAACATCATTAGAAAAATGAAATAAAAGCTGAGAAAAAATCTAGGGACTTTTCTCTTCGATATAAATTTCTCCATTGTGACATTATAAAAATAAAAGCAACATAGCAACCTACTAGAAATACACAGTGTACACGCATTTAAATAGCGCCCCTGGGAAGAAAGCCTAAAGAAATCATATGGGCCCTATTCTATTGAATAGAAAACTCCTTCACCACTCATATATACAGGGTGTTCCAATGATTCCATACGATTTAAAACTTCGATATCTTTTTATAGAAAAAATATTTTTTCATGCGATCTTTTGCAAATTACTCATGTGGGGGGTTTTTAGGCATATTCAAAATTTTTTGAAAAAATTCAATTTTTTTTATTAAAAAATACTTATTTTTGATCCATTTTTAAGCCTTTATAACCCATTTTTCAATTTTTTTAATATTGTGTATTTTATCAAAAACATAATTTCTGCTCTAAAATCAGCATATATTTCCAAAATTTTATGAAAAGTTTGTATTTTTTTCATGAATAAATAAATTTTTTAAAATTTTGACGCATTTTTCAATTAAAAAATAAAAATTCATTTTTTAAAATTTTTTTCAAAAAATTTTAAATATGCCTAAAAACCCCCCATATTTTCTGAGTAATTTGCAAAAGACCGCATGAAACAATATTTTTTCTATAAAAAGATATCGAAGTTTTAAATCGTATGGAACCATTGGAACACCCTGTACATATGAAATTCAGGGCGATTATTTTATTTTGGGCCTGGAAAAAATGGGCTCGTGTAAAAGATGATATATGTTGTTAGTTGAATGCCTTTGATCGATATTTTGAGTGTAAAATATTTTATGGACAAAAATTTATATAGTCTGTTTCACGAGAATAAGGCAAAAAAGCTGGGCAGTGGTCCATATATGGACCCCCTCATTTTTTGGAAGACGCCGCTGTATCCCTCCCTTTTTAGGGCTGGGATAGTTAAAAAATAACGCGGCACTAAGCGTTTTTTAGTCGCCAAAATTTGGAACACACTCCAAAATTTTTTTGGATATTGCCCCTATATCCTCCCCGCATTTTTTCGAAAATATGGACCTCCTCTGTCCATGTATGATTGGCTCTCCATAGTGCAGTGGATAAGGAAGCCGACCGTCCGATCTGGCCAGTTAAGTAACGTTGGACCCGCAGGTTCGATTCCCAAGTTGCTCCTTTAAAATAAAATTTTTTTGAACAAAAAGGCTTTACATAGTGTTATCGAAATTGCGGGCCCAACGTTGTCTAACTTCCCAGAACGGATGGTCGGCTTCTTTATCCGCTGCACTATGGAACAGCAACTTTTTAAAAATATTCTCGTGAAACAGACTAAAACTTATATTTTCTCACAAAAGAATTTTTACTCCAACTCAATGTTAACATTGCCATCGTATTCAGTATAGTTGAAAATCTTTAAACGACATCGATCATGCCAAAGAAAAATTCAAATTTTAAATTTCTCTGAATCAGGGGAAACTTTCAGGGTTTCGTGTCAATACACAAAATATCAAAATGAATTTTTTTCGGCAAAAAATCGCGGATCACGGATAATTAATAGACTTTAGGCATGACAAAAAAGAAACTTGAATCTATGTAAAATCTAATAAATCAACCCGACTCGGACACGCTTCAAACAAACGAAAAGCCCGAAAATTAGACAAACAGTTGTTTCGAAATCACTAAATTCGGTCATTACATCCCAACTATCAACATAACACAAACACTCTCGTTCATTCCTGCTCTAGGTGTTATCTCATCTTCTACTTCAAATTTCCCTATCCTGTCTCATACGATGTGTTAACACTGCCAATAATTACACCGACTTTGATCCAGGGACTTGTAATATGTTCAAAACCTGGGCCACCAGCTGAACGAAAATGAAAAGACACAAAATTCGGTTCTCTCGGACCTCCGAGCATTAAGCCTCTCCAGCCTAGAGTAAGAAGGAGGAAGAAGGATTCAGTGTTTTTGTGTGTGCCCTCTTTCTTTTCCCTCTACTGGTCTGGCAATTCGGTGGACGTCGCTCATTTAGCTGGCACCTATAAGCTCGTCGCTTTGTGGTCGAGCTAAACCACCGTCCTTTGGTGCTCTATTGCTCTTCATCATTTGAATGGCGGCATGGTGGAGGAAAGTGGGGCAAAATTTACAGGGTGGCCCCCAAAAATGGCAATTTTTTCAAATTTGTAAATTTACCAAAATAACCCTATAGAGGGTTTTTCTACACAAGGAATCGAATGCGCGCATGGCCGAGCATAGAAAACGCTTCCTCGACTCTGATTCAGAGAAATGATGTATGGATTGAAGCGAAAATAGGCTAATAATGAGGGTCAGAGAAGCGTTTTCAAGGTCCAGCAATGAGCGCAATCGATTCCTCGCATAGAAAAACTCCCTTATATGGTTATTTTGGTAATAGTAAAATCTTGAAATTTAAAAAAATCTCATAAAAATCGACAAATTGCCATTTTTGAGTATTTTTTTAGTAACCCTATAATTTTTAAAATTTTGTATTTTGATCTCATTTTACGGGTCTAGCAAGAAATAGGTTAAAAACTTAAGATCTATTGAGTTATTTTTCATCAAAAATTAATATCACCATCGTATTCAGCATCCTTGAAAAGCTTTAAACGATACATTCGTGGCTTAGTGGTAAAACTCCATCTTTTCATATACAAGGTTCTTGGTTCGAATCCCATCTGTGTGAAAATTTTTTCTTATTTACATTTTTGCCATTTTCTCACTCCTATGCCAAAATATACATAGTTCAAAGCAATTGAAGCGGCAAAAATATTTGGCTATCTTTTTATTTATATTTTTTATCCCTTTCGTGGCTTCCGACATGGCCAGACATCGGAAGAAGTGGCGAAAAGAAAACTCTTTATATGCATACTTTTGCTCTCTTTATTGAGGTCGGAGAACCGAAGAACTTGTTCTTCCAGGCAGCCGACATAAAAGAGACCAGGCGAAAAAGAACAAAGGAAAGTTTGAGTTTGAGCGCCAGCAGGCAACAGATTTTTAAGTTTTGCAGTAATAAATAGATAATAAAAGAATGTTTAGAAATAAGCTGTAATAACATAAATTTTTACAGGGTGGTGCAAAAAGCCGGATTTCTGCGACTTTTGAGCATTCGCTGTTTTTTCTCTCAAAAAATTCAAGTTTTTTAAAATTTTCAACGAAATAAAGCTAAACAAGGCGCATGAAAGTTTGCAAAAAATTTCGACACCATTATATCCGAATGGCGCAATTGAGAGAGCTGAGAGTTTATGACTTATGGTCGAGGGTTCGAATCCCACTCTTGTCTAAATTATTTTTTCACTTTTCAAAATTTCTTTCAATTTGTCTCATTTTCATCCCATGGGGGTTTTTTGATGCAATGAACACGATGATGGCGTTATTTTTTATGAAAATTTTTAAAAGTCTAAAATTTACTATTAAGTTATATTAGCAATTGACTATTAGGCTATACTTGGAATCAAATTATATAAAAATATTTGCAAAGGAGAGTATGCGAAAAGACAATAAAAATTTTATGCGAGAAATCGATTCCACGCATTCCCGAAGCATGAAAACGCTTCCTTGACCCTGATTCAGGAAAAAATCGCACTTTTAATAATTGAAAACCCTTGTTTTGACCCCTTTTTATATAACTCTCTTTATGTAAATAAATTGATTTTCGCTTCAATACACCCACCCCATTCCCTGAATCAGGGTCAAGGAAGCGTTTTCATGCTTCGGGAATGAGCGGAATCGATTTCTCGCATAAAATTACCCCTAAGAATGTATTTTTTATAAAAATTTTCAGATAAAAATTTTTTTCGGAGGAGTGGCTATGATTTTACCCCCCCCCCTTTAAAAATTAGGTGAATTTGTATATAAAAGTTCAAAATTTTCTTGACATTGACGCGAAAACCCTGGATATATGCTTATAAAAAATTTACAAAAAGAGTTAATTTTTTAATTTGTTTTGCGCCACTTTTCCTCCTCTATATAGCCGAAAAGTTTTGTAAAACTCGTCATGAAAAAGGTTGGAGCTACTTCGGGTCTTATATTCCATTGAACGTGGTCTAAAATCAAAAAAATTTTATTTTTCGAAATTTTCTCAAAAATGACCCTAATAGGAGTAATTTTATGCGAGAAACACGTTGGCGGTGTTATTTTTGCGTAAAAACGCTTCCATTTTTTAGAAAATCGAATTGAAGATAAAGAAAGTATATATTTCGAAAAAGCTAATATGCAAAAATTCGATTTTCTAAAAAAAATGGAGGCATTTTTACGCAAAAATAACATCGCCAACATGTTTCCCACATAAAATTACCCCTAATAAGGTCATTTTTGAGAAAATTTCGAAAAATACAACTTTTTGATTTTAGACCACGTTCTATGGGTATAAGAGCCGAAGTAGCTCCAAAAAATTATATCCTGCTTTTAGTTTAAAACTGAAAAAAAACATTTCAAACTACATAGAAACCTTAACGATCCACAATCATCATTATAGACTCGAAAAAAATGTGAAAATCGACGCGAAAAAAGATGTCGCGTTAGTTAAACTATTGGAAACAGCTGACCCGGTAACAGAGCACTATTCGTGCGATGCTCGAGAAAAAAGCGAGTGTCACATTTTACAAACCATTCTCCAGACCGAAGACGATCAACAAAATTCTCAATATTCATCACAAATGTTCCTCATGGGGTGATTGCGTCAACAACAAAGCAAAATCTGTTCCTGCTATGTGCATCAAGGTGTTATTTCGGGATTGCCACCTTGAACTGAACAACATACAGCGTTCAATCAATTTTGATGGGATAGAAGATTTTTCTTGGGTGGCAGTCAGTGGCGGTCCTAGAGCTCAGGGATGGGAGAATCCCTAAGAAAACAATTTTGAAAAATTGAATTTTTTAAAGGAAAAATTGATAGAAAAATGTTAAAAAAAGGGTAAAACACATAGTCGATTTCCGGAAAAAATTCCAGTTTTAGTTCATTTTCGCTTCAATAACCATTCCCTTCCCTGCAAAATTTTTGAAAAATGTGTATTTTAATGCTGAAAATGTTCATAAACTGACAATTTTGTTTAAAAATGAAACTTGCCATTTTATTAGGGTCACGATTTTTTACGGTCCATCCCATCTTTTTAGGGCCGTAAAAAATCGCGGCCCCGGCCTATGAGTCGAGCCCAGGCCGGAACCCGGCCCTTAGCACCCCAGATTGTAGGAGAAAAATTTTGAATTTTATAATGTTTGAACAATCGTTTCAACAAACAGTATCAGGAAAAAATAGTGTCTACAGTTCAAGTAAAGATTTTCGAAAATTCCATATCACCAACAAAGAATAAATCTATTAAAAAGTAACAAATGCAAGTTGTAACGAGCCAAGATAACCTGAGAAACAGAAATAAACCGCCATAAAATGTCCCTTTTTACTCGAGAACCTCGCATGTTGAGCAGTTTTAAATGGACTAATAAATCAAGATTATTAGTCGACAGTGGGGCACCACATGTTGAACTTTTTGCCCGATTCGAGATGAAAATTACGAGTCATATTTTTGAAATTTCTCATATAAATAGATGCCATTTGTTTCTGTTAAAAAATGAAAAATAATTGCCATACATTGACGTCAAATAATAAAAAATGAGGACAGAAAAAGATGGTAATAAGTTGACGAAAATTGATGGAATAAAAATTTAGTTTGACCTTGATTTTCAGGGTTTTCTTTTTAATAAATTCAAAAATATGGGGAATTAAAAAATAACATCACCATTGTGTTTAGTATAGTCAAAAGCGTCTAAATTACACCCATATTATCCATATTTTGGATTTTTATATTTGACCCTGATTTTCAGGGGTTCCGTGTCAATAACATGATAATTCAAAAACGATAAGGAATTTTCAAAAAATAGCATTAGTACCACTCAGCATAGTAGAAAAGGGGACATCCAGATATTACGTTATCGTGTTGGGAGGGGGTCAGCACTCTCCATAAAAAGCTGATAACGCTAGTGCATTTTTGATAACGTGGGGGGTAAAAAAATACGAAAAAAGACCCAAAATTGAGGGGAGGACCGCCGCATGGACCCAAAACTAAGGGGGGGGACCACCGCATGGACCTCGCCGAACATAAAGTGATCCATAAAAATTGGGTGTCGACTAAAGAAAAGGTCGTTTTTTTAAATCTTAAACGAATTTAATGAGGAGTTGGAGGGGGGGACCACCGCATCGGAGGTCTCCTCCCCCCACCTTTCCGACCTATGTTCTAGAAAGATTCGTTTAAAATTACTTTTACCAAAGGTGTAAATCTTGATTTCTTCTACAATTTTCTTAAAGGTTACTTTTGATGAAAATCGATAGAAAAACGAGAAAATCGCACGAAAAAGTAATACCCTTAAAAAAGTTTGTGACACGTTTTGTGACATAAAACTCTATTTTCTTAAAAAAGTATTTTAAATGACACCCATCATGCTTATAAAAGTACAAAATTTGAATTTTCTCTGAATCAGAGATTTTTCGTGTCAATATCAAAATTACAAATTTTTGAATTTTATAGGCATGATTGGGGTGTTGTTTAGAACTTTCCGAGGGTACAGAACACAATGGTAATATTATTTTTGGGCCCAAAAGTTTTCTAGAAGTTCTTTCCCAAAAAATGAGTTTTAGATATAGTAATTTTTCATTCAAAAATAACATTATTGTGTTCAGCATAATCAAATACCTTTAAATGACACCTATCATGAAAATTCAAAATTTCCCTGATTTAGGAAATTTTCGTGTCAATAAACAAAATTTTGAATTTTATAGCATTGATGGGTGTCGATTAGAGCTTTTCGAGGGTGCTGAGCACAATGGTAATAATAATTTATGAAGAAAAAGTTACTGAAAAAATATTCTATAATTGAACATTTTGAAAGCAATCTCTTCACAACTACTAATAAACTTTGGTGCCAGTCACAAATTCTCGTCTCTCCCAAAGCCAATTAATATATGGACACTCTAAGCATGAGGTCTCTTATGGAAGTGCATAACTCAATATGCGCTTCAATTTTTCAGTAAAAGTTGAAAAGTGCCAATTTGAGCGAAGCCCGGAGCTATGCGTTGAAGTTTAGGGACATTGAAGTTGCAAAATTTCGGAGAAATTAAAAAAAGTTTTCGGCTAACTTTATGTTTTTAGGAATTTATTAAAGGGTCAAAGATTGGGAAAACGTTTAAGTATATGATTCAAACTTCCTTGTCCATTCAAAAAATTGATTGAGTGAAATACAGCGAAAATCTAAAAGTTAGGAGTATCTCAAAAAACTCAAAAGTGTCTGGATGATCGAATTTCAAATTAATCTGAATGAAAAGTTTTCTTAACGCTACTCTAGGGAACAATTAGTAGAGGAAAAGAAGAAAAAGGCTCAAATAAAATGAAGTCAACTATAAAAACTTAATAGATAACGATTAGTTCAAAAAGCCATAAAAAATGTTATTTGACGTCGATACAAGTTTTAAGGCTTGATAGACAAAATTTCAAGTTTTCGTTTCAATATATCCAATAAAAAAAGTTTAACTGGATGGTTCGGTTGTAATCAGTTGAACAGTCCTGTCGGATTTTAAATTCGATTTTTACCCCTTGGTAAAAAAATTGAAAATTTTTTTTTCAAATTTCACAAAAGTGGTGTTAAATATCTTAGAATTTTGTCTTCTTCATAATGGTATATCGTGTGGACGGTTTGAATCACACCTTCAAAAGTTTTTCGGCACAGACACACATATTACACGTTTTATATAAGAAGATTTTCGCTTCAATGCACCATCCCCTTCCCTGAATCAGGATATGGGAAGTGTTTGCGTGGCTCAGAAATGCGCGAAATCGTCTCTAAACCAGAAAACCCCATAGGTAGCCGCTTTTCTGGCGAAAATACAAATTTTAGTTCTTTTTTGGTTCAATACACCATCCCATTCCCTGAATTTATGGATCATGTACAATATTAGCGATGAAATAATAATATCTAACAAAAACCAATTTGTTCAGAATTTCACAAGTACATTTTGCGTTATACGACATGCAATGACAGCATTTGTATTAAAAAGTGAATAAATATTGATATTGGTATATGTCTAATGCTCTTTTCCTTAGAGCTTATACCCAGGAGTCGCCATTAACACGCGATGCATAAAAAATGAGCTAAAAGGCCGGAATACAATGAAATGGATCTCATCCAAATTCGCTGTACTAAGATATCATGTTTGATCTAATCTTTCTAAGAAAGACCCGGGAATGTAATGAATAAATCAAATGAGCAAAAGAGCAAGCGAAAAATCAAATTTGCAAGAAAAAAAATTTATGTTGATTTGTTATTTAAAAGTCAATTTTTTCTTGGCATTGAAGCAAAAATCTTGAAAATCAGGGTCATAAAAGATTCGAAAAAGCGAAAGAAAATAGCAAAAAATCAATTTTACACAAAAGGGAAAAGGTTTTCTTAAAAATTCAAATTTTTTATGACATTGACACGAAAACCCTGAAAATCAAGGTCAATAACAATTCGAAAAAGAGCATAAAAATCAGCTTATCAAAAATGGGAAAAGTTGTCTTAAAGAGGGGTACATTTTGCGACCATTTAGGAGGAAAAAAACTTTTTTTGTAAAAATGACCCTATTGGGGGTAAAATCATGCGAAAAATCGATTGCGCGCATTCCCGGAGCGTGCAAATGCTTCCTTAATCCTGATTCAGGGAAATAGATGTATGTAGTGAAGCGAAAATTGAAATTTTTTCTCCCTCAAAATCATATTTCTTGTGTAATTTCATGCGGGGAATCGATTGCGCGCATTCCCGAAGCTTGAAAACGCTTTCTTGATCTTGATTCAGGGAAATAAAAGTGTTTATTGAAGCTAAAATCCAACATGTACTAATTTCCCTAAATCAGGGTCAAGGAAACATTTTCACGCTTCGGGAATATTTTTCGCATGATTTTACCCCCAATAGGGTCATTTTTACGAAAAATTTTTTTCTCCTAAATGGTCGCAAAATGCACCCCTTTAAAAAGTCAAAATTTTCATGATATTGACACGAAAGCATTGAAAATCAGGTAACACTTAAAATCATACCATATTTTTGCACTTTATTTTTTGCACAAAAACGCTGAAATTTGATGTGATTTTAATAACTTTTGACGTAAAATGACGGGATGAAGATAATAGAGATAAAAAGAATGATGCTCGGCATTAGCAACAACCACACAATGCCCTTGGGTGCTTTCACAATTATAACTTAGGAGGGAGGAATTTTATAAACGCGAGAAAATAGCAAAATAGCTAAATTTTTAAGGCGAGTATGGACTCAAGAGCCACTTTTTTAAAAAGTCGAAGGTCCCAGCGACCAGTAGCATATCCAGGAAGAAGTGCAGCCATAGATGAATATGAGATCCATAATGGATCCCCCGCTCTTTAAGGCCTGACTCCCTCCCGCTATCTTATAATTTTCGAGCTATTGACACGAAAACCCTGAAAATCAGGATCAAACAATAAAATTTCAAAATTTAAGTAATATGGGTGTCGTTTAGAGATTTTTGACTGTGCTGAAAACGTTATTGATGATATTTAAAAAAAATTCTTTATGATTTTTCATGTTATTGACACGAAAACCCTGAAAATCAGGTTCCTTTTAAAAATTTAAAAACCTCTAATCAATAATTCCACAAAAATGCCAACTAAATTTTCAAAGTAAACCTTCAAGAACGCACTCAAACCCTCTCCTCTATCTCTCCTTGTCCTTTCCGAACATATTTTAATATTATGTGCATCATGTGTGCACCGTTTTTCACGCTTACAAATTAGATTTGTCGGAGGGTGGCAATTCACAATAGGGAATGAAGAGCGTCTTGAACCGCTAGGCTCGAAAAAATAAAGAGTGTAACGCATTTTTGAGGAGAATTCGAAGAAAAACCCAACCACAGGCTAAGAGGACTTCTTTATTCTTCTAATTCAGTCCAATGGATTCAACAAAAATATTCGTCCAAGGAAGATGAAAAGAGAGAGCCTAGAGACCAAATTATTGTTGTTGCATATATGGCCACTCGAAAAAATGTAAAATATTCTCTCAACAGCAAAAATGTCTCAAGAGTGGTAGTATAGATTGACATTTTTTCAGTGAAAAAAATTATGTGCTTTTTAATGGGACGTGGGTTGATGTGGATGGATTTTGGGTCGAAAATAGAAAATTGTGATTTAAGAGATTTTTAGGGTCATTTGAAAATGGCAAACAAGAGAAAAAAATTTTTAATTTAAATAATTTTTCCCTTTTTAGGCCCCATAAAAATTTCCTATCCCTTGAAATTTTTTCTATTTACATTCTCATCATATAGACACATATGTAGGCTTGGTATATTTCGAAATTTGCATAATTTGACCCTTTATTAAATAAAGACAGATGAGTTTTTGATCAATACTTAAAATTTTAAAAATAGCTTAGGGCCGCCACTAATACATTCGGACGGCTCCCGAACGGACTTTAGTTCACTAATAACTTCACTAATTGCGTTCAGACGCATATGGAAACATCACTAATAGGCGTTCGGACGCGTTCTGAAACGTTCGGACGCGTTCGGAAACGTTCGGACGCGTTCGGAAACGTTCGGATGCGTTCAGGCGCTCGTCCGAACGTTTCCGAACGCGTCTGAACGTTTCCGAACGCATCAGAATGTTTCTGAACGCGTCGTAACGCCTATTAGTGATGTGTCCGAACGCGTCCGAACGGAATTCTCAGAAATTGACGATTTTTGGCAAAAAATGATGAATTTTGAAGAAAAAATGAAAATTGTTAGAAATTTTTGGTAAAAAATTAAAAATTTTGGTGATTTTTGATGAAAATTCATAATGGGGGCCATCATGATTTTGAAAAAATTTCAAAATTTTGGGCAAAAATATAAGGGGGAACCATTAGGGAAAAAATTTCATTTTATAGCTACGTTGGGACCCTGCCCCCCTCGCCCGGGGCAGGGTCCCAACGTAGCTACGGGCCTGATCAACCCTATAAATTTCAATTGGAAATTATTTTTTAAATTTTTTCCTTTTATGTTTAATATTTTTCATTATTTATAAACTTTAAAAAAATTCTCATTCCATTCAAACATGATTATAATTACATAATAATATCAATTTATTTCTCTCAGCTTAGTATAATAATTCAATGGCCTCTCTTCATTTGAATTAATAAAAGCTAGTCTTATTTAAAGAGCAATCGCAAGCAGCAGACAGTTTGCCGAAAATACTTACACCCATTGAATTTTTATACCAAGCTGAGAGAAATAAATCGATATTATTATGTAATTATAATCATGTTTGAATAGAATGAAAATTTTTAAAGACTATAAATAATGTAAAATTATTAAAAATACAAGGTAAAAATTAAAAAAAATAATTTCCAGCATAAAAATAAAAAGTGCAAAAACAATAAGTAAGCGACCAGAGTCGAACTGAGCCTAATGCCTGTATAGTAAGACTACAGCTACTACGCTATTCGAACACGCTCCATTGTAGTGATTTAGCCGACAACGTCACCACTGCACCATTGAGGATGTTATCAAGAGTCAACAAAATTCTACCTTGTTCCAATGGAAAAAGTCGAATTTTCAAAGTCCGAAACTATGAGGAGATGGAAACAAATTTTGACAACGACCCACACAGTGAAATATGAGATGCATTTAAAAAAAAAGAATTAGAATTTTTTGTTCGTAGAAGTTGGAGTTTGAAAATAACCTTGATTAGTAGTCTTAATTAGAAGAGAATTATCCATAATATTTTAACGCATGGATAATTGTTAAAAATATTTATCACTATGGAAACCTATATAGAAATAATAGAAAGATAAAAATTTGAAAATTTTGTAAAAAAATTTAACCTTTATACAGGGTGTGCCAAAAAATGTTTTTGTGAGTTTTTGGGACCCGAAGATTTATTTTTCTAAGGGTAATTTTATGTTTTTAGGGGTAAGTTTATGCGAGGAATCGATTGAGCGCATTCTCGAACCCTGAAAATGCTTCCCTGGCCCTGATTCAAGGAAAAATTGGGTTTTTGAAAACGCGAAAAATGACAATTTTCGATTCAAAAACCAAAATTTTTCGCTAAATCAGGGTAAGAGAAGCATTTTCAGTGTTCGAGAATGCTCGCAATAGATTCCCCGCATATAATTACCCCTAGGGGGACATTTTTAGAAAAATAAATTTCCGGGTCCTAAAAATGTTTAAAATCCACTTTTTGGTCCCACCCTGTATTTTGACAACGGAATTACCTCTCTAGGGCTATACCCCTAAAAGAAGAGTCTTGATTCATTTTCGCATCGATACACCCACCCCTTCCCCTGAATCAGGAAAAGAAGCATTTTCGTGACACGACAATGCTCGCAAACAAGTTTCGCATATAAAAACGTTTAGACAAAGGTTTTCCGGCGAAAATTCGAGTTTTAGTTCATTTTCGCTTCAATACACCCAATTTCCTGAATCAGGGTCATGCAATCATTTTCATGCCTCGATAATGCGCTCAATCGATTCATCGCTTAGAAAAACCCCTAGACACGGAAATTTGAATTTTATTCGTTTTCTATTCAAATACACTCACTCCTTCCCCTAAATCAGGGTCAGGCAATAGTTTTCAAAGTTCTACAATGTGCTTAATCAATTCCCCGCCTAGAAAAACTCATAAACAGCCAGTTTTTCTATAAAAATTTGAATTTTAGCCAGTTTTCGCTTCAATATCCTGATGTTCACGGTTTTCGTGCCAATATCAAAAAATTTACATAAAATTTGAATTTTTCAACAAAAAGTATATAAAGTGCAAAATATATATATGCACTTTAATTTCATAAAGTGCAACCTAGATAGACTAATAACTCATAAAATATTCAACAAAAAACTTCAGTCCTACTTCAAAATACGCCTTTTGAAAATTTTCTGTCAAAAATTGAAGAGTTGGAAACATCTTCTTTTAAAAACTTTCAAAATCGGGCACGCTAGCTACACACTTCTGGCATTGCTCTTTTTCTTCCGGAAAGCAGAAGAAAACGCGTAAGAGCATCAAAAGCGGGAAAAGCCGTTAGTATGGGGAACAATGCAAACGCGCACCCGTGGCCAAAAAGGAAGACAAAGAATAGTGATGCTGCTCGAGCACACACTCTTTCTAATGGAATTATCAAGATATATCCCAAGTAGGAAGGGGAGAAGACAGCCGCAGAGTAACAACAACATCCCATGCTATTTATGACCATGCATCCAGGCTATGGGACATTAGAAGAAAAAGCAACCAAAGGCAAACGATCACTAGCGATGCTAATTTGAATTGGCAATAGAGAAAAGTGAATATATTACAGTGGCGTAGCGAAGGGGATGATAGGACGTAGCCATGGAGTGGGGAGGGGCACCATTATGTATAGGGGGACACTTTTTGCTCAATGAAAAATTGATATTTTATATAGGAAAATTGAAAAGTAGGNAGCGAAGGGGATGATAGGACGTAGCCATGGAGTGGGGAGGGGCACCATTATGTATAGGGGGACACTTTTTGCTCAATGAAAAATTGATATTTTATATAGGAAAATTGAAAAGTAGGATATTTTTTATTGAAAAATAGTGAAATTTTTGATAAAAAATGACATTTTTTTCAAAAATCTTTCAAAAGTTTCAAAATATAAAATGAGACCCTTAGATTTGTCCGGCCTTCGGCCGGAATGGGCACTATTACTTTTCCCCTCTTCATTTTCCCCCTTACTTTTTTTCCCCGATTTTACATAAATTGCAAAGTAATAACAGGGGAAAATCGGGTAAAAAGGGGGGGGGGAAAGGTAAGAGGAAAAAAGTAAGAGAGAAAAACCAAAAAGGGAAAAAAGTAATAGTGCCCCGGAATGGGGAAGGCGCACCAGTGTCCGGTGCCCCCTCCCTTCCCCACAGTTATGTGTTTGAGTAATAGCCCCCATTCCTGAAAAAACTTAAAATTTTTCCATTGGAGGGCCAGGGTGTTTTTTCTGTATAAAGCAAGAGTAACGGGAGCCAAGCATCCGACTCGCGATTTCTCAGAGAGTGACTCCGAGAGGTTTCCCGAGCTAGCTCCTTGTTAAAAATGTATTAGTTATAACCATAGGCGTAGCCAGGATTTTGCGACAGAGGGGCTGAGACGCGACAGGGAGATGTACTAGCATAATTAACTTTTTGTGGAGAGGGCTGACCCCCTTCCCCACAACATGATAACGTAATATCTGGATGGCCCCTTTCTCCCTACACTACTAGTACACCCCCCCCCTCCGCTAGCTTAGCTCACTCTGAAATTATGCAATCCAAATTTCTCACCTTCCTTCTTAAATGCATTTTATTTATCATAAAAATCATATAATATTTGTTTTCAAAATTAAAACAACATCATTCTTATGAAAAATGAACCCTATTTCCAAACAAAAACAAATGACATATTTCTCGAAAAATCTCTTTATTACTTTCCTCCAAGTCACGTAAAATAGGCATGCATTTAAAATTTACTGGGCTTAATGGATGGCCTCTTCATGGTAAGTATTGAGTGAGAATTCTCGTCATTCCGCACACTCTTATTCTTGTCTCTAAAACAACAACAATCCAAACTCGCATGGACAACTTTACTTCGGGTCTCGAGATTTGCCATTGGTTCCTTAGCTAGTTGGGTGACAAAAGAATTCTTGGATGAATAACTAACATTAGATAAATAAAATTTTTAGGGTGTAGAGTTTGGCGTGGCCTTATTTGCGGACGAACTTTTGCGGACACGACAGTTACGGAAGACTATTCGTGAATGCGACATTTGCGGCCGAATTTTTAATTTTTTAAAATTACGAAAATATGAAGATAAAATATTTTAGTCACATGAATAAACTTGTATTTTTTATCTTCCTTTGCAGCATATAGCAATAGTAAAGCCATGTTCGACTCTATTCGTCCGCAAATGTTCATCCACAAATGTCTCATTTGCAAATAGTCGTTCGCAACTGTCGCATCCGCAAAAGTTCGTCCGCAAATAAGGCCATGCCATCCTCAATTTTGGAGTTGTGGAGGGATGGGTAAATCCATAAAACCTCTACTGCTCTGATCCGTCCACATCAATTTTGGATTAGTGCCAACTTTTAAATTTTTAAGCCCACTCCGGTATTGGAGATTTGAAGGGAAAAATTTCCTTAAAATTTTTCAAGCCTTTTCGATCTTCCCAATGGTAAAACTCATAAACAAACAGAGCCCCTATGAACCATGAAAAAGAGCCCTGTAGTTGATTTTTGAAACATGGATATTATTGGAAAATTTTCAGGTATAGGGCGCGTGTATTTTATAAAAATGTAAGTTTTTGGGGCAAAAAATGACTTATGCTTTTTTTGGCAAAAAAAGACTGTAAAAATGGCATTTTTAGACAAAAAATCGTATTTTTTGGTAACAAATATCCATTTTTATTGAAAAATGGTCTTTTTTGCAAAAATTTTCAAAATCAGAAAACGCCTTGGTCCCCCAGAGCATTGGCGCGGGGCCCCTCCACTCCAATCGGTGGTGCAGGGAAGGGGGCAGGTGCCCCCTCCCCCTTAGTAGGTCAAAATTTAAAAAAATCCCTACACATAAGGGTCTCCCCTTATACTTTTTGGGAAAAATCAGCCTTTTTTGGGGAAGTGCCTCCTAGCCGATTTTTCTCCCTACGCCACTGACCCCAACCCTCTCCCCTATAGGTGAATTGGGGGGGGGGGTCCATTTTTCAAAAAATTAGGGGGTCAGATCAAAATCTTACCCCCTAATTTGGAGGGGGTCAATTTTACCAAAAATGCGATTTTTTAAAGAAAAAATTTCAATTTTTTCAATAAAAAATTTACTTTTTTACCTAAAATCGTCAAAAATTGCTATTTTGACTAAAAATTTAGTTTTTATTCATATTTTAGCCAAAAATGTAACTTTTGGTAAAAAACATTTTTAAGCTTTTTTTGACCGAAAGCCGAAAAATGGCAGAGGGAGGGTCAGGTTTCCAAGAGCTGGAGGACCTATTTATGGACCTCCTATTCACTTGTGGGGTGGAGGATAGTCGCCCTTGATGCCTAAGTTACGTCACTAGCCCATCCACATAAAATTTTAGATTTCAAATATAATAGACCACTTTGTATTATATATAGGGTGGCCCATAAAAAAGTGGCTTTTTGCGAATTTTTGGGATCCAGTTTATACGGTTTTTCTTCATAACAGAAATTTTTTCGCAAAAAGTGATGTTCTACAAAGTTATCCGTCTTGATTTCAGAAACAACTTTGTAGAACATCATTTTTTGTAAAAAAATTTCTGTTATGAAAAAAATCCTTATGAACCGGGACCCAAAAAATCACAAAAAGCCACTTTTTATTGGGCCACCCTGTAATAAAAATCTAGCTGAAACAGAAACTTAATAATATCATTTCAAAAAAATTCCTTCATTTTATATTTTTCTTCAAAAAAACTATATATACTACCATTAGCAAAATGTCCCTAGGGCTAGAAGCACATCGTCTGATTAAGAACGTCACAATTAGACGCCATATTGATTAGCAAATGACAAGTTTTCTTCAAATTGTATCAACAGATAAATAAAAAGCGTAAAAAGTAAATCAGTATAGTACATTTTCCACAAATATACAAAATTTATGACCATGGTGCAGGAGCAAGTGAAAAAAAATTCATCTGGAAAGAAGAGGGTTCGACCCCGAAGGCCGAAATTTCGTTTTTTTTATCAAAAAAGTTATTAAAGCAAATACAGTACGGTCCCCTCAAAAGGGGAACCATACTATCAAGAAAAAATGGGGGGGACCGTATTATCGAGACACCTTTACAACAAAGAAAATGGCGTAAGAGCCTCCACTAATTCGTCTCGACGTCGAGATGCGGCGAGACGCGTCGAGACGGAATATCTTTTTATGATTGAGGAATTTTGACATGGTGTCTTTAGCAAAAATGTCAAGCTAGATGAGAGCTACATTTTATGAAGTGACACCATGTCAAAATTCTTCAATCATAGAAAGATATTCCGTCTCGATTCGTCTCGCCGTGTCTTGAATAAAAAAAANATGCGGCGAGACGCGTCGAGACGGAATATCTTTTTATGATTGAGGAATTTTGACATGGTGTCTTTAGCAAAAATGTCAAGCTAGATGAGAGCTACATTTTATGAAGTGACACCATGTCAAAATTCTTCAATCATAGAAAGATATTCCGTCTCGATTCGTCTCGCCGTGTCTTGAATAAAAAAAACAAGATTCTAGATATAAAGATTGTTTTTTCCGAAGATCGCGAGTTCAAGTCTCTGAAAGAGCGAGTTACGACCACGCAAGGATGCTTCATCTGTTAGACGATCTAACGGACGATGCATCTTTGTGTGGTCGTAACTCGAGAAAAAGTTATTTTTGAGGGGGACCGTACTATATAGAAAACATGGGGACCTTACTATCGAGAATCCACTGTAGTGTTGTGTGCGTCATTAACATAAAAATTTTAATTAATGAATTTATTTGTACAAATAGCATTATAAACAGTCTGATTTGACGAAAAAAATTGAACAATCTTGGTGAAATGGACAGTGTGACGGTTTTTTTGTTGCTAAAATTGGAGGGGGGAGTTTCCCGAAGCCTCCCCCGTAAGTACACCAACGCATTCGACTCAGCTGGCCGAGATGGATAGAACGAATACCATA
Organism: Acrobeloides nanus; assembly: GCA_900406225.1. Lineage (NCBI taxonomy): Eukaryota > Metazoa > Nematoda > Chromadorea > Rhabditida > Cephalobidae > Acrobeloides > Acrobeloides nanus. The sequence continues at coordinate 15,096 of OZJO01023589.1, read as the reverse complement.
ACATGGGGTTTTCCATCCCGAGACCATGGCCGAGTGGCTAAACTGACAGATTTGCATTATAGACTAGGGTTCAAGTCCCGCTTCGAATTTAAAGTTGTCCAAATTCTATGAAAATTTTTGTATATCTCTATCTTGCCCTCTAAGACACTTTGCAATCGTTTTTGGGTTAGTAAATATTTTCTGGAGCTATTATTAATAGTAATTTAAAGTTTTATAAAGCCTAACATTACTATACAATCACAGCAAATATTTACTGACCCAACAATGATTGCAAAGTGTCTTAGAGGCCAAGATAGAGATAGACAAAAATTTTTATGGAAGTTGGATAACTTTAAATTCAAAGCGGGATTCGAACCCTAGCCTATAAACTGCAAATCTTTCACTTTACCCATTCAGCCATAGGCTCAGGATGGAAAACCATATGCTTTTTTTCGTTCTAAACGTCGCAACAATCTGAGTTGAATGGCATGACTCGTTATTAAAATTTCGAATTCCCTCCAATTTTGCCCAAAGGCTACCGTGACTGATAAGGAACTAAACCGATCTGGCACATTAAGCAACATTGAGAAAACAGATTCAATCGTGCTAAACTTTTTTGGAGTTTCGACCCTGACATGATCTATCCTGTCTTCTTCAATGTTGCTTAACTTTCCAGATTGGACAAGTTTCTTATCGATCCATTGACCAAGCTTGTCTAATTTTTTTCATACTGAAAAAGGTTATAAAAAATAATCAAAAATTGAGTTTCAAAAATAACATTTTATCCATTTTTGATATAGCACTGTTGAATGCATTCATAGATAGGAGTCGTTGGCTCAACTTTTGGTGTTCCTGTCACACTTACCATGTGACCTTGTGTTGAAGAACTTGAACTTAACAATGTCGAAAGAGTAGGCAAACTGTCCGTTTGGTTTGGTGAGCTTGTAGCCACAGACTGGACACCAGGATTTGAAGTAGTATATATCATTGTTGTAGGATTAGGGATTGATCTTGTTGAGGGACTGGGTATATTATCGGTTTGAGTGGAGTTTAAAGATGGTGTCGTAATTTTTGGGGAATCAGAGCTAGCTATTGTATAATTTTGTGTGCTCTTGGTGGAAATTGAATATGATTCAGTTGATAATATGGTTATGTTAGATGATAGAGCTAAAAAATTGGCCAAAATCAGTTATAGTCAGAACGTTTAAATCTTTGGGGGGGGATACTTACCCCGTGTCACGGCAGTTTTTTGCAAACATGTGAGCAAATTCGAAATTTTAAAAACGAGTTACACCATTCGACTCTGCTTAACGAGACGAGTAAAACGAGGTAATATCGATCACAAAAAAAGAAAACTTACATGGCCAAGTGGTTAATGTGCGAGAATTTCACTTATAGGTAGGGGGTTCGAATCCTATCATAAATTAAAGGTTTTCGATTTTCATGAAATTTTTTGCATATGCCTATTTTTGGTCGTAGATCATTTTCAAGTATTATTTTTTCAAATATAGTTGTTTTGATATGTATGGAGCTGGTTCAACCCCACTATACATTTTAAGCCGCCTATATATGTCAAAACGCATATATATATAAATAAATACAGAAAAATGATCTACGACCAAAATAGGCAGTGCAAAAAATTATGTGAAAATCAGAAAATTTTAATTTCAAGCAGGGATTCGAACCCGCAACCTATAAGTGAAATCCTTGCATACTAACCATTCGGTCATGTGAGTTTTTTTAATCGATATATACCTCGTTTTGCTCGTCTCGTTAAGCTGAGTCGAATGGCGTGACTCAATTCAAAATTTCGAGTTTTCTCCAATTTTGGCCCCAAAAAATCACTTGAGAACCTCCCCACCTCACCTACACTACCGTCCCCACAACGCACTTTTTTGAATTATTTGCATCCCCTTATAAACCCGGATTGCAGAAATCCCTAAAATCTACCTGTAGTAGTTGTAACATTCTTGCTTGGATCAGTTGTTGTGCGAATTTCTAATGTTGGGATTATTTCAGTTAATCCATCGACTGCCGTTGAATAAATAGGGCCAGCTGTTGTTTTTGGAGTTTCTGATGTGTTAGAATTTTGAGTAGATGCAGTAGATCCAGCTTCTGTGACATTCGAAGGATTTATTGTGGTTGCACCTGCTGTGGTAGCATTTGATGGTGTAGCGGTGATTCCATTTGGTTGAGATGTGGTGCCAGCTGCAGTAGATCCAGCTTCTGTGCTATTCGAAGGATTTATTGTAGTTGCGCCTGATGAAGCACCATTCGATGGTGTTTCGGTAATTCCACTTGGCTGAGATGTGGTACCAGCTGCAGTAGATCCAGCTTCTGAGCTATTCGAAGGATTTATTGTAGTTGCGCCTGCTGTGGTAGCATTTGATGGTGTATCGGTGATTCCATTTGGCTGAGATGTGGTGCCAACTGCAGTAGATCCAGCTTCTGTGCTATTCGAAGGATTTATTGTAGTTGCACCTGCTGTGGTAGCATTTAATGGTGTATCGGTGATTCCATTTGGCTGAGATGTGGTGCCAACTGCAGTAGATCCAGCTTCTGTGCTATTCGAAGGATTTATTGTAGTTGCGCCTGATGAAGCACCATTCGATGGTGTTTCTGTGACTCCACTTGGCCGAGATGCGGTACCAGCTACAGTAGATCCAGCTTCTGTGATATTCGAAGGATTTATTGTAGTTGCACCTGCTGTGGTAGCATTTGATGGTGTATCGGTGATTGCATTTGGCTGAGATGTGGTACCAGCTGCAGTAGATCCTGCTTCTGAGCTATTCGAAGGATTTATTGTAGTTGCGCCTGCTGTGGTAACATTCGATTGTGTATCGGTGATTCCACTTGGCTGAGATGTGGTGCCAGCTACAGTAGATCCAGCTTCTGAGCTATTCGAAGGATTTATTGTAGTTGCGCCTGATGAAGCACCATTCGATGGTGTTTCTGTGACTCCACTTGGCCGAGATGCGGTACCAGCTACAGTAGATCCAGCTTCTGTGATATTCGAAGGATTTATTGTAGTTGCGCCTGCTATGGTAACATTCGATGGTATATCGGTAATTCCACTTGGCTGAGATGTGGTACCAGCTGCAGTAGATCCTGCTTCTGAGCTATTCGAAGGATTTATTGTAGTTGCGCCTGCTGTGGTAACATTCGATGGTGTTTCGGTGATTCCACTTGGCTGAGATGTGGTGCCAGCTGCAGTAGATATAGCTTCTGTGACATTTGAAGGATTTATTGTGGTTGATCCTGATGAAGCATTATTTGATGGTGTTTCGGTGACTCCACTTGGCCGAGATGTGGTGCCAGCTACAGTTGATCCAGCTTTGGTGACTGGATTGTTGGTACCCCAAGGTGTTACTCTTTTAGAAGTTCTCCCTCCTTCATGAGATTCACCTGATCCTTTGTGATGATTTTCACAGCTACATTGGCCATTGTGGTGATGATTCTTATGTTTTTCACCGGATTCTTTGGATTTTTGAGTACTTTCTTTGGATTTATCACGAGAGTTATTTTCTTCACTTTCTTTAGATTTTTCCGTTGATCCCTTTTCCTTGCTTTTTTGAGATTTTCCACTTCCTTCTTTTGAATTTTCATGAGAGCCTTTTCCCTCGCTTTCCTGGGATTTTCCCCCTTTTTCTTGAGATTTTCCACTACCTTCTTTCGAATTTTCATTAGAGCCATTTTCCTTGCTTTCCTGGGATTTTCCTCCTTTTTCTTGAGATTTTCCAATACCTTCTTTTGAATTTTCATGAGAGCTTTTTCCCTTGCTTTCCTGGGATTTCCCCCCTTTTTCTTGAGATTTTCCAATACCTTCTTTCGAATTTTCATTAGAGCCATTTTCCTTGCTTTCCTGGGATTTTCCTCCTTTTTCTTGAGATTTTCCAATACCTTCTTTTGAATTTTCATGAGAGCCATTTTCCTTGCTTTCCTGGGATTTTCCTCTTTTTTCTTGAGATTTTCCACTATTTTCTTTTGAATTTTCTTGAGAGCCATTTCCCTTGTTTTCTTGGGATTTTCCTCCTTTTTCTATAGATTTGGGAGCATTCTTATTATTTTTATCCTTTTCTTGAGATTTCTCACCGTTTTCTTTGGATTTTTTACTGTTCTCCTTCTCACTACTTACATTTGATTTTTCATTACTATTTTTCTTGGAGTTATTGCTTTTTTCACCACTTCCTTGACTGTCTTGGTTGGACTTTTTATTTGCTTCGATGGATTTAGAACTATCTTTATCACTAGACGGTGTTTCTGTGGAATTGTCTAAATCTGCAGGTTTCTTAGATTGCTCTAAAATTAATTTGAATTAATATATGCTGAGAAGACACTTTAAAGGACGATAAATCATCGCGACAAGTTCTCTGACGAAAATCGATTTTTTTTTAAATTTTAAAAAAACACTTTTCTAGGGGCAACTTTATGCGAAAAATTTATTGCGCGCATTCCCGAAGCGTGAAAATGCTTCCTTGACCCTGATTCAGGGTCAAGGAAGATGTGTGTATTGAAGCGAAAACGCTTCGGGAAGGCGCGCAATCAATTTTTTTTGCATAAAATTACCCCTAGAAAAGTGTTTTTTAAACATGTTAAAAAAATCGATTTTCGTCAGAGAACTTGTCGCGATGATTTGTCGTTCTTTAAGTATTTTTTACCATTTATATACCTTCTTTTATAGTAAATCATAAGCCTAGGCCTAAGTCTAAGCCTAAGCGTAAGCCTAAGCTTAAAGAACCAGTCCAGTCAGTTACAACCATATGAAAAAATGATATATTCGAAAGAATATGAAAAATGGAGCATTTTNAAACTTTTTTGAATTTTTAATCGATTTTTGCATAGATTTTTTAACTTTGTATAACATTGTAGCTGTAATTTTTTATAGCTAAACGAGACAAACAAAATGACACCAAAATTATCCAATTTGAACATTGTTTTGGGTTATTGAAATGAAAACCCTGATTCATGTTTTCGTTTCAATAACCCAAAACAATGTTCAAATTGGATCATTATGGTGTCATTTTGTTTGTCTTATTTAGCTATAGGAAATTGCTACAATGTTCATTTTATGAAACTTTAAAATTGATGCAAAAATCGATTTGTCCGCAAAAATTCAAAAAAGTTTGTGAATTACAACGAAGAGCTTGTAACAAATTCAAAATTTTAAACGCAATTATCTCGAAAACTACAACGATTCAGAACATGACGTAAAAACACAAAATGCTCCATTTTTCATTATCTTTTCGAATATATCATTTTTTCATATGATTGTAACTTACTGGACTGGTTCTTTAAGCCTAAGTTTAAGCCTAATCGATTAATAGGAATTGGAAAGGCTTAGGATTAGGCTTAAATTTAGGACTAGCTAATCCTAAGTTTAAGCCTAATCCTAAGCCTTTCCAATTCCTATAATTAACATAAATAAAAATTTTTCATTCTTTTGATGAGTTCGAAAAAATTTTTTACCAAAATTTAATTTTTTTTGTAAGTAAACTAGCCACAGCTTTAAATCCTACTTTTTGCATATACATCTTGAGCTACCAAAATCACCAATATAGTTAGAATAAGAATCGAACGAAATTTCACCATTTTTCAGCGCAGTCCAATAATTGGAACTCGAATACATCTCCCTACCACAATAGCCTATTTTATTAACCTTGAAAATCCATGAGTTTACACAGCTTTTATGTAAAATTTGTAAAACAACTTCCACGTCTACGCAAATTGTGCTTCTTTTGCGCAAGATGTTTGGACCTAATAATTGTTTCAAGCAAATACGTGTAGGCTGATTTGATTGTTTAAGTGGTAGAAGGACCTTTTGGAATTTGCAATCACGGGAAATACGGATGCCAAAAATCGGCAAATTGATCCAACGTAATGTGTCGGATAGCTATGGAATTTAACAACGAAAATAGATGACATTTATTTTTGCAGTTGTTTGACAATTGTTCCTGATCTGCTTTACATGAAAAAATGGAAAACAAACAACTCAGAAATCTCATTTGTCGTCTTTTTTAGCATTTTCAAAATCAATTTACAAGCTGAAAATAATAAAAGAGGCATAACGGTCCTCCAAGCGTTAAACAGACATTTTTTTATCTCAGACGAATTCAAAAAATGAATCCCTATTTGTTTTTATCAATGACGCTCGTCTTGGGAAATGGAAGAGCTTTAATCAGGCATCGGATCTGGCCATCTGGGCCATGCATGAAATGCCCATGAGCTGAAAGTTTATTTTCGCTTCCTGGCATATGGGCATTTAAAACAAATCGAGTGGAAAGAAGGTTTTTCTATTTTTGTTGCTCTAAAAATGTTCATTTCCTAACAGATTTTTGGAAATAATTTTTTCTTGAGGATGAAAAATTTGGCTAATTTTTTGCCAACTCATTTTTAGAACGAATGGAGGGGGTTAAAAGCATGTTCTGATGTAGTAATTAAGTAAAATTAGCAGCTTTTTTGAGTGTTCTTGATGGTATTTGAACTTTTATATCCTATTAGGGAGTGATGGTCTCCTGAGTGGTGTCGGATACAAAAGTTCTCAGAGTGATGTAATGAGCGATCCCGTCCGATCTGGCAAGCTTAGGGATGATGGTCGTCCCTCCGGAGTGGTATCCCTGGAAACTCCCCTACCATTTGTTGGCTATAAGGTGAGCTGAACACGACAGAGGAAAGAAAATGGCGTCTCAAGATCTCAAGGAACGATCTGGCCTACAGCTTGATCCATCGTCTCAAGAATCTCCGAACTCGCCTCCAATCTCCATATAGACTCTCAAGTCTATGAATCTGAAGAACATCTCAAGAAAAATCCAACTCAATGAATCTATTATATAGGCTAAATCTATAGACTATAGGTCGTTTCACTTCTATTGTCTATTATCTTATGTCGCGTGTCAGTGCACGTATATAAATCATTATTATTTTTGAGTTCATTTATGACGCCGCTCTTTTTCCTTCCCTCTATAAAATTGCTTAACAGGTGTATTGGGACATCAATAACGGGGTAAGGATTTTGGCCGTTTTGCTTGATGTGTGAGTACTTTTTGGCCGGATCAAACACGTAGGGGGGGGATATCCGGACAACTGACAAGTTAGGGGAGTCAAAAAATAAAATTTTTTACTTCCTCCCAAATAAATTTATTAAAGGAAACATAAACAAAAATGGTTAAATTTTGACAAAAAATTTTTCACCCCCTTCATGTATGAATAGTTTTCTAACCCATTGAAAATTCTCTGAGCTATGAACAGCAAAAAGTCATTCACACATGTAATTTCTCGAAGAGTATCCTCAAAAAGAAATTGCGACGTGGCATTTTTGACATTCTAGCGGATCCGAATTTTCAATTAATTGACACCCAATAGCCAATTAAGGATGTGGTAAATGAAAAATTTCCCAAGAATTACAATTTCCTCCGCAAAAATTATACTAAAAATAACCGAGAGATAAAAGTTGAAATGTCAAAGAGCTGAGGATATTTGGGTTTGAAGTCTAAATTGTTGTTATTTTCAAAAATTTGGGAGTTTCATGTCATTATACAAAATTGGTGGGGGAAAGAGTAAGGTACTTTTGCCTGCTTTTTTGAGCTTTTTGACTTTTATGATAATACTTTTTTAAATTTTCAAATTTTTAAATATTTATGTATTGACAGGAAACCCCTGAAAATCAGGGTCTAAAAAAAGAAAATCATTGAAATTTTCTAAATTTGAAGACGATGATGATATCTATTTTCAGGATCTTTAACCCTTCTTTGCCGATAAATCGTACAAGCGGGCTATGTGGTCGAAAAGGTCACTCCTGAGAGTTTTTTCTAAGAAGAAAAAAACTCAATTGCGCGCATTCCCAAAGCTTGAAAACGTTTTCCTGATTTTTCAAATTTTGACCCAAAACCATAATCATCTGGCTTAAAATTTATTAAATTAGAAAAGGGTCAAAACTTCCCAAAATTATAGTCTGTTTACGAGAGTACAGCAAGAAAGTTGGTGCTCCGTGGACAAGGAAGCCGACCGTCCGATCTGGCAAGTTAAGCAACGTTAGGCTCGCAGGTTCTATCCCCTGTGGATAAAACTTTTAATTTTTTTAAATTTTGATTTTCAGTGATATTATTTTTTTTTGCTCCATGAAAATTATTGAATATCAAAATTTTTACCCTCGTGGGATCTAACCTGCGGGCCCAACGTTGCTTAACTTGCCAAATCGGATAGTCGACTTCCTTGTCCACTGCACTATAATGCAGTGAACAAGGAACCCGACCGCACTATGGAGCGCCAATATTTGTTGCTGTACTTTGTGGAACAGACGTGCCGGCATAAACGGGCTAAATTTTTGAAATTTCGTGTTAATACCACGAAAACTCTGAAAATCAAATATGTCCCTCTATATATGCCTTAGTTATCCCTAAATATAACTTTGTTCTCTCTACAAACAATTTGTTGCTTTTTGGCCCAAAAATAATACGTACTTCCTAAATCCGTCGACTTCCGGTCGATGTAGAAACATTCTTCATAGAAATTGGAAATGTCGAGAATTATTATTTTGCTTAAATATGTTTGGCTTTAAATTGTTGCAAAACAATTTTTAATTAGTATCTCCAATGTTTATACCTTATTTTTTCAAACATTTACTTTCTGAAAATTTTTGGAGCAAATTTTTTTGACATTTTAATTCATTTTTTATCCTACTACTCCGATTTTTTTATACATTCTGTAGTTATAATTCTAACATCTACGCAGGAATGCCTCCGGCACAATAGATTAGTTATAACTAATCCAATTTTTACATTTTTAACGGGGAGCATAGCTCGGAACTGCCCCTCGGAGTCACTCTCAGAAAAACCGCGAGCGGCGGAGGCGCTCGGTCCCCCGTTACTAAGATTTAAAACTCAAAAAATCATATTAGCACAACCAATCACCTGGTAGGTGTTTACCTCATTTAATAGAAAAAATTGTTATATATTTTTAGCTGATAAAAAATTCACCTGCTGTACACGTAAAAAATTGTTGGCTAAAATGAACCAGTCATAGCGGGGAAAAAGTTGAATTTTTTGCTGATATTCGGAAAGGTCATGAAAAATGGAGCATTTTTTGTTTTTACGGCATGTCCTGAATCGCTAACGGTTTCGAGATAATCGCGTATGAAGTTGGCGATTTTTGAAATTTGTTTATTACAACGAAAATATGTGCGTGCTTGTTTCTACTATAATTTTTAACTTGCATCAATGAAAATTTATTTATTGAGGCGATTAATCAGATAATTTTGAATAATCAATAAACAATCTTTAATTGATGCAAGTTAAAATTTTCTGTAGAAACATGCATGTACATGTTTTCGTTGTAATACACAGATTTCAAATTTCGCCAACTTCACACGCAATTATCTCGAAACCGTTAGCAATTCAGAATTTACCGTAAAAACAAAAAATGCTCCATTTTTCATGAACTTTCCGAATATCAACAATAGGACGAGTTTTTTCCACTCGAACTTTTAAGCTTGTAAATCATTGCCCCTAACAACGGGCTAAGAACAATGATATGAACTTGTTTTTGTTTGAAGAATAGTGAAACTTTTTTCAACTTACATGACGTAGCTTTTTGCCTTTTTGGATTTTTCAAACTTTAAGATTTTGTCGCTTTCGTCTTTTTGATTGTTTAAAAGAGATTTTTGTCCCTTATCCAATCTTTTATGAGACATGTTTAAAACATTATCCTTCAATTTTCTTCCCTTTCTTCGAATTTCTTATATCTTTTATTAATACGATTCCTATAAACGAGAACCTTTGAACGTCATTTCCATTTATGTGTTTTAAACATTGTTTTAAGTAGCTAGACATAGCTCTTAATAAACGTAATATTTAAAACAAAAGAAGAAAGCACTGAATATGCAAAAATTTATCTTTTATTTCATGAAAAAATGCAAAAGGCTCATTTAACTTGCTTTTGCATGTTTACAAGGAAATTAATTTGTGAAAATCAAATTATTTTAAGCTAATTTACGCAAATTTTTATTTTTGAGCAGTGGAGGAGCCAATGGAGTTCCTTGTTCTTGAAAAAATTGTAAATTTTGTCCTAAGTTTTCTCCCTTATGTTTTTGACGAAAAAAATTTTTCAAAAATTTTGAGCAAAAATATCCATTTATTTTTTGTTGTTTTTTCACTAGAAATGCCATTTTTCATCAAAAATCGTTAAAATATTGCTATTTTTGCCAAAAAATGCAATTTTTGGCCAAAAATATCGTTTTTTAAATATAAACTGGAGACCGAGTGCCTTAGGTGTGAGAGATCGAAGCGCCTACAGGGCTCAGCCTTCGGCCTCATTTCTGAGCGTCCCGCTTCGAGCGATACTCCAAGCGGTTCATCCACGTTCTTATATAGCCCTCTTGAAATTCGCATAAAACGAATTAGTCTGAATAAAGTGTATTAGTCTGTCTCATACATACTATTTGGTTTTTGTCTCAGATCATACTATTTTGGTTTTTTGTCCCTTGGAGGGGGTACTTGTACCCCCTGTTTAATGGGCGTATAAAAATTTTCTTGTAATTTAAAAATTCCTTAGGGGATCGAACCAGGCTGTCTCAACTTTGCTTAACTTGTCAGATTGGACAGTCACCTTCTCTATCCACTGCACTATACACTCCATTTTACATCTATAAACGCACTTTCGTAAAACTGATTTTTTAACGCATTTCTCTTTTTCTGTTTCTTCCAACCAAAGCACATATTTTCTTTCTTTTTTTTTAGCAATAATGCCGCGAGGACAAAACTTACGGAAGCGAATAAATTAAAGGCTGGAAATGGCTTGAGAGAAATTGCAAGAAAAGTGGGCTGATCTGACTATGTGATTCGAAATTTTTTTTAAACCCTGAAGGATATGGAAAAAAGAAGCGAAGAAACTACAAGCTTTTGGCACGTGACAAAAAGCAATTGCCCGTGAAGCAACTCAACCAAATACATCAATGATATCAAGCGGGAATATGTCAAAAACCACCATTTGGAGATCGTTGCAACGAAATTCAAATATTGTGCGTGCGAAAATGAATGCAATGCCACGTTTATTGCCTCGACACAAGAATGTTCACTTGAAATTTTGCGCCGTAACATGAGTCGAAATTGGGCACATGTGTGTCTGTTATTGGAAGGATAAGGTTTCAGAGGATTGCCTGTTTCATCCTTTTTCATAAAATTAGCTTTTAGGTGATATTTTCGGATAAAAAAATCAACTTGAATGGCACGGATGGTTTGCATAGATAAGGGAGAGACTTGTTCAAGGAGCCTTTCAAAACAAAACTTTGGTGCGGCTCAGTCATGGTTTGGGTAGGGTTTAATTCTCTCGGAAGGCTCCAAATTTTTTTATTTCATCAAGGATGAACAGCGCTGAGTATGTGTACACGTTAAATACGAGTCTCCTTTTGTTTCTTCAAAGACTTCATAGAATTGTGTTTCAACAGAATAACACTAGTGTCGACACAAGTCGTAAGACTAGACGCTGGCTAGAGTCCACACTATTCGATTCATCATTCGAGTAGTGTATTCGAATACAACACTGAACCAGATGCTGACTAGAGTCTGAAAGAATCCAAGTAATGAAATGGGCAGCTTGTTCTCCCGACCTAAATTCAATAGAAAATCTTTGGGGTATCATCTTGCGACGAATTTATGTGAACAACCGTCAATTTCAAATGAATGAATAGTTGAAAACCTCTCTCTTTCGCCTCTCGTGAAGCCTGGGTAAGCATTGACAATTAAACGATTCAAAACTTGTTGAATAGTATGCCAAATCGAATTTTTGAGGTTATTCAGAAATTTGAAGGGATGTCTCATTATTAAAAGTTGTTACATATTATAATTTTATTGATTATTTTTGAATAAAGCAGTTTTACGAAAGTGCGTTTATAGATGTGAAACGGAGTATATACAGGGCACCCAATAAAATGGCAATTTTGCAATTTTTTGGCGATTTTTTAAATTGTCTTCAATTTTTAAATTTTCATCAAAATATCCCTATGGGGTTTTTCTATGCGAGGTAATATAAACTATATTACAAATTAGGCAAAGAAATACCATATAACAACTTGAAATTTTTGTAAATTTTTAGATTTGAAATTTTTTATATGGTATTTCTCTGTCTGATTTAAAATATAGTTTATATTATTGAAGCGAAAAATCCGCCCCCAACTTATTCATGCGTGTACAGTATCTTTAATAGGAATTCACAAATTAAAACACATGAAAAACTTTCGCCTCTCAAAAAGACTATTATTTCCTCTTTGGAATGACCAACCGGATCAAAATTCATACACATATGGCTTAATTTTATTACATCTACTTGCTATCAAATGTCATTTTCGGAATGCATGAAAAGGTTATTTGATTGAGTTTAATAGTAAAATGGCAGGTTTTGGGGAGGAGAGAGTAAGAAGAAAGTTTTCGAAAGGTTCAATTTTAGCGATTTCTTTTGCAAAATTTTTTCGAGTAAAGTGATCGCTTCGAAAAATGTGTCTTCTAGTATAGGAGTTCGATATTTTTATCTTATAGGACTAGGTTTGATCCCACCAATGTCACAAATTCAAAAGTGTTGAATTTTAAATTGTTTTTTTCCTCAACTTTTTCGGTTTTTCGACGTTCTATTTAAAATTAAAATTATATGCGACATCATTTTTTGTATGATGTCGACATGTCAAAGTATACTTGAAGCATTCAAAATGAGTCTAATGTCTAGTACGCAGAATGTTGTGTGTCTCATCATGTAATTAACATAATTTTGAAGCATTATAATTAAGATCGCAAAAACTATAATATGTGCTGGGTGAAATGAGAAGTACTAGGATGTGTGATTGTTGTTTGATCTCGTCTTTGGAGTTGGTTAGGCCGATTCTAGCTTGAATCTGTTTTTGAACAAAATATTTTGATTTTTCTGTCAGAAATAAATTATAGGTATATGCAAAAAGGGCAGAGCCATGCTCTATTTTTGAAAAATATTATTAAAAAATTTTTCCTTCAAAACTTAACATCACAAATCCAATGTTCGCTTAATACACTCATTCCTTCCCTGAATCAGGGAAGTATTTTCACTGTTTTTGCCACCTTGGACAATTTATGTTCGTGCTTAAAATTTCTGGTTGGTGATAGGGATTTTCATTTTTTGTCGCGTGTGCATCCTTACTCAACAGCACCTTATTTATTGAAATAACAACCCAATACATGCAATAAGCTTCATTTTTCCAAAAATTAATTTAATTTGACATTTTAAGCCGCAAAATTTTTTCGAATAATATACTTTTTTTCTTCAAATGTTATCTATTTTCTTGAAAATTTTCGTGATTTAGTTCAATTCGTACATAAAAAGTATGATTTTTGGACAAAGAGTGTTGTTTTAAAAATTTTAATTAAACGTTAATTTTTTACTCTCCTCCAATAAATTTGAAATTTCTATTACTTTCCTAAACATTTGTACTTTATTAAGTTCCATATGAACTCAATTTTTGTTATGAAACGCAACAAATTTTCCAGCCCACTCTGGGAAAGTCATGACAAATTTTCGAAAGACTAAAAATTATTATTTTTCGTTAAATAAACATATCCTATTTGTATTTTTTTCCGAAAAACTGCAACAAACTTTGCAATTTTCATGTGAAATTTTATGTACTTCTTATTTTACAAAGTATAGCTAGTAATTACTTTGAATAAAGTTCGATTCCAAGTTTCCATGTTTAACTTTGACGTATTTACATTTTCGTAATAAGCATGCAATCTATTTTTGGGACAAACTTTTTTTACGAATAATAAAATTATGAGTTCAATAAGCACATTGCTTATTTGAACCCAAAATTAGCCCACAAGTGGTTAATTTGATTTTCGACATATAGAAGGAAAAAAATTTTTGAGTCATTGAGAATGAGTTTTAATACTATAACACCACCTGTTATAGTAAAAAATAGCTTTTTATACTATAACAGGTGGTGACTTGAGGTTGAGCGACTTTCTTAAAAACTACAATGGAGTCTAACGATTTTTTTTCATTTCTCGACTAAAAATATGTATTTTTTTTAAATTTTATTTTTATAAAAAATGATACCCTTTTAAAAATTTTCCACTAAAAGAAGAAAAAAAATTTTGCACAACTGTATTTTTGAAAAGTACGGTTTTTTATGAAACACCCTGTAGACTTATGTTTTCTTGAGAATCCAAGGCGCCAAATCATCGAAAATGAGCCAATCGATCTCTCGCATAGAATTACCCCCTCTCTCCCCCGAAAACTTTGCATTAAACGATCAAAGCTCAACGGAAATATGTTTTAAAAAATTGAAAATTTTGGTTAAAAATGGTCAAACTTCAATGAAAAAACCACTTAAAAACGGTCGATTTTGCTAAATTTTCGATGAAAAAAGACATTGCGGGCTTATTCAATTTTTGCGAGGCGAGGTTGCGAGATTTTAAAAAATGTGCGTGCGAGGTTTTTTCTTAAAAAATGGTGCGGGCGAGGTTTGCGAGGCGAGATCCCGCCCGCGCGCAGCCCTAATAAAAATGTCCAAACAATATAATGTTTATGTTGTTGCAAATGTTTGAGATATAGAGAAATGATTTTTGTTTGTTTTTGTTACAGATTACCCGCTAAATACTACACTGCCAAAACTTTTATACACAAAGGGACCCGTATAATTACTAGTACCGGTAATGCCGAGCTTCTCGACAGTGCACCGGACCACTACACCATGGTGGTCACTGTATAGCTGATCACTAATTTCTACCTTGAAGCAGCACCAATCACAATAGTTTTTTTTCTCAAAATCCTTTCAAATTAGTAATTTTCTTTTCAAAGCGCCTCAAGATCAGGATCTAGAATTTTTTTAAATTTGAACTTTTTCGTAAAAATTTATTTTCAAAAAATGGGCGTTCTATGGCAATTTTGAAATTTTGTCCTTTCTTTCGATCTCGCGGCCAGTTTTTTTCATTGGTTTTTAATTTTTTTGAAAATTTGTTTAATTAACAATTTTCTATGCATATTTTCGACTATAATTACTTTCAGACTTCTAGGAATCGAAATAAAAAATTTTTTAACATCATTTTTATAAAAGATGACAAAGTTTCGTGATACAGACGTTCCATTACTATTTGTCTAATGTGCGAT
>OZJO01023585.1:0-22130 GCA_900406225.1 Acrobeloides nanus | reverse complement strand
TTTTTTCGATAAGAATAAGCATTTTCGAGCAAAAAAAGTTTTGGGTGTCAATTCGCGCAACACTCAAAACAGGTGTGTGAAAGCTTATACAAAAATTAATTTTTAAGCACAATTTTTATCTTAAAAATCCTATTTTATTCCTAAATACAGTTCAAAAATGATATTGAAGTTAAAATCGGTAAAAAAATTATCTTTTGAAGCCAAAAATGTTTTTATAAATTGCCAACTCGTTTTTCACATTTTACAAAGACTCGCTAAATTTGCTTTACAAAATTCAATTTTTCATATTTTATTAAATACAAAATTAATATATTTGTCATATAATAAGAAATAATCAAGATAAAATATGGATAGTAGCGGACCAATGAGTAGAAGGATTATCATAAAAGTAAAATTTTTTGGAATTTTGACACCGTCCTTAAATATGCGAATTTTGGAGCCCAAGAGTAGAATATGGTAGTTTTGTGAAGGATGATATTTTTTGCACCTAAATCTCTTTTTGCAACTAAAATCTTATTTTTTGATCAAATTCAATTTTTTGCATTAGAAAACCATTTTTTGTGATCTAAAATTTTGAATACTCGAAAATGATTCTTATTGAGTACTACAAATTCGTTTTTAGAGTTTTTCAACAATTTCGATATTCTAAAAACGAATTTGTAGACTCAATAAAACACATTCTCGAGTATTCAACATGCAATTTTAGATCATAAAAAATGTTTTTCTAATACAAAAAATTGAACCCGATAAAAAATAAGATTTTAGGTGCAAAAAACATCATCCTTTGTGAAAATCAATTTTTTGTGGAAAAGTGGTTTGGAAAAAACTCGATTTTTGATTTAAAAATTTTTAATATAAAAATATCGGATTTTATTTCAGAAAATTTTCCCCGGTACGCTATTAAATATGGATAATCTAGAAATAAAATGAGTTGTTCATAATCAAAGAAAATGAGGATGAACAATTTTTTAAAAACAATGGCAGCTTTTTCAAAATGACTCAATTTTTGTTTAAAAATAAATTTTTCGATTTTTAAAATAGCTATATTTTAATATTTGAAAGGTAAAATTTTTGTAAAAAGAAAAAAGCGGGTAACTATGATATGTTCTCTTTCCTGTGATAAAATCAAAAATCTCTTCAGATTCGAATTTTCCATATCAAAAACCCCGAGTACACAAATTCAGCCATTTGGAAAAAATTTTGTTGAAAATTCGAGTCATATCTACCCTTTTGATCCCACCTGGGGTAAAAAACTCGAATTTTCAGCGAAAATTTTTTTCTAAATCGGCCGATTTTTTTCATTTTGACTACAGTAAAGTGGAGAAAATCGGCCGTTGTGAGTTGCTCTATAGGGTGAGCAAAAACCTCGTACTTTTGCGGTTTTTTTGGTGAAATTTTTTTTCAAAAATCACCTATAAGGAGTATTTTCATGCGATTTTTGAAAAAAAAAATTTTCGCCAAAAAACGCAAAGTACGGTTTTTGGCTCACTCTGTAATTCCATTTTCTTACTAAAATTGAGCCAATATATGCACATATTAAACAATACCCGAAAAATTATCATGAGCAAACAAGTAGTACATAATAAAACAAACAATAAATAACATGGCAATATAACAATAGATATCAACACAATTCTTATTATATGTATTCAAAAATCAATCAAACAGCTTCGTTAGGATCTGGCCCACTACTGGAGGTAGCTTAGCCGTTTCAGGGAATTCAGTCTCGGAAATAGGCTCGGTTTCCACGCCCATATTTTCTGGTTCTTCATCATCGGATATGGAGGCTAGGTCGCTGTCGATTTCGGCTGAAAAAAAGGTTTTTATGCCAATTTTGAGCTCAACAATCGAATTTTGAGCTAAAAATCGATCTATGAAGAAATTTTGAGCTCAAACATCGATTTGTCACTTTTTTCTGAACAAAATCTACCTTCTTCTGACTCATCTGGCGCCAAGCCTAACGTCCTGGCAGCAAAATCAAAATACCCACGCCATAATTCCATCCACAACGCATCCGATAAATGGGCTTTTGATAAAAATTCTTTGTCCTCGTCTGTTAATTCATCGAACTGGTTGTTCAATTCGGGATCTACAAAATCGAAATTTTATCGTTATATAAGTATTTCATAATTGTATAAAAATAAAAACACATTATTATAAATTTTACTACCTCTTGGCGGAGAAGCCCCAGAGGCTATAGAACCCGTCTCATCCTCATCATCAATAGGCATTTTCATCGTTTTTTGGAGTTCTTCTTCTATGGCTTTCTTGAGGCTCTTCGACGTAATCGGTCCTGGGCCACTTAGAGCAGCTTCTTTCTTGGCTCTATCAGCTGGTCTGGCTTTAGCTAGGCTCTTCAGGTCGATCACATAACGCTTCATGTACGGGTCGTGGACAAAGTCTTTCATGCTTCGAAGTAATTTTCCTCGATATTCTTTGATTATTCTGGGGATAGGGCTGAAAAAATGGATTTTTTAATGGTTGAAAATAATGTAAGGCAAATTATTTTGAGCTCAAAAATCGATTTTTGAGCTTTTCAATTGAGATTTGAATTCAAAAATTCGAGTTCAAAATTCAATCGAAAATCGAATTTTGTGCAGAAAATTCAGTGAAAAATCGAATTTTAAGATAAAAAAATTCGATTTTTGGGTGATCTTTGAGACCCAAGAAATCGATTGTTGAGTTCGAAATTCAATTGAAAATCGAATTTTGAGCTCAAAATTTCGTAAAAAAAAAATCAATTTTCTGACCTATTTTCAGCATCAAAATCTTTATACACTTCCTTGCTCATTTGAAACAAATTTCTATAGCAATCGGGTAAATTTGACATAAAATCTCCTTCGTTGGCGTTTTCAGAATTTTCTAGCTCATCTACATGATTTTCAAAGTATTCTACTTGGCTAAAAAAATAAAAATTAAACGACTTATTCAACAATTAAAAGAGAAAAATTACATTATTTCCAGCCGTTCAGAAATATCTTTAGGTAAATCAACATCCCAGGCTTTGATGATGTGTCCAATTAGTGTCTGGTTCATGATTCGTACTCCAAGACTAGTATAATGAAGTCCATCATGGCTAAAAATTGAAAAATTTGTCTTAAGTCAAAAATTGGGTACTCCTAATTTTTTAAAGCTCAAAATGTGTACCCTTAATTTTTCAAGTTATGACAATTGGATACTCTTAATTTTCCAAGCCTTACAAATTGGGTACTCTTTTTAAACACCAAAAACTCACGCTCTCAAAGCACAAAAAGTATCCTGTTGAAAATGGTAGTTCAAATCCAATATATCAAATCCGTAGCTCGACATGATTTGGGCAGCAAAATAGTTTATAGCTGAGGAAATGAATCTGAAAAATAAGTCAAATACGAATTTTTTACAAAAAAAACCCAGTCATTCGGTTCATCTCAGTCATACGCTGCTCAATAAAATAGCTGAAAAATCCTTTCTTCACAGCACGATCTGTCGCTTGTTCATAGGCAGCTGGAGGCAAAAGCACGAAAATTACGAGAGCAGTCGGTTCTAGAATCTCTTTTAGTCGTTGGCATAGATAACTAAGTCTGAAAAAATTTGTTTAAAAATCGATTTTTGGCCAAATTTTGGGCTCAAAATTTTTGAGCCCAAATTTGACAATCGGTTTTTGAAACCAAAAAATCGATTTTTTGAGCCATAAATTTAGCCCAAAAAATCATTACCGTAGTGCAAATTGAGTCAAGCTGATCCGGTCGTCAGAGGCATAGCGAGTTGAGTCCCAAATATTCGAGTGGATAACGACCACATCCGGTGGATTCTGTTCAAATTGTGCCAAAAGATGCTCCACTTTATCATTGTATATCCTATATATATAAAATTTTAAAGTAAAAATTCGGTTTTGGCTTATTTTTGTGTCCAAAAATCGATTTTTAGGCAGATATAAATCCTAAAACAGATTTTTGGACCGAAAAAATTGTTTTTTGGTTTGAAAACAAAAACCGATTTGGGTCAAAATCGGCTCAAAAATTGTTTGGGGATTTAAAAATCGATTCTTGGGGTTAAAATTTATCCAAAAATCGGGTTGGGGCTCGAAATCTGCTTCAATATCGATTTTTTGACTAATTTTATGCTCGAAAAACCTATTTTTGAGCTAATTTTGTTCACAAAATCAACTTTTTTCCAACAACAAAACAATTTACCTCGTGGTAAACACATATTGTATCCAATGCTCATCTTTCAAATACTCTCGAAACTCCATATACTCAGTTTTTTCATCAGGATCGGCAAAGTCCAACAGCCTATCGTCGTACCAGGTCGGCTCCAGCCGTTTCTTAATAAAATCATCAGGAGATAGTCCACCACCGGTGGTGTGCATCAGCACTATTAAGTCCTTGTACAAGCCACGTGCTAGCGAGTCACCCATGAAGACAATGTGGATGTCAGAAAATAGGGCTCGACAAAAAGCTGGCGTAAACGGTTGACATGTAGTGATTCGAGTGAGGTCGTTTATAAGGTCCTTGTCTTCTGTTGAGATGATTTTTCTGCTGATGCCTGTAAAAAATGAGTTAGAAAATTATCTCAAAAATAATTTATGAAGTCAAAAATCCAATCTCCCCCGATTTTTGAGCTCAATAATCGTACTTTCACAGATTTTTGGGCTCAATGTCCAATTTTCCAAGTTTGAGTTCAAAAATTGATTTCAAAGAAATTTTTCATCAGTACCATTTTCTTTGATATCCACATTCCCAAATCGCTCCGTTTCGATGTTCTGCATTTCCTGATCGTAGCGGTCCAAATCATCGCGCCATTTCCTAGTAAGAATATGAACTGGTTGACCAATCAATCCTTTTCTCTTCTCCGGTTCCTTTATAGAACAGCCATCATCTGAACTCGAAGGTCCCGCTCTAGGAAAAAGCACTGGAACTCTCTCAGTTTTTTCCAACTTCTTAGGTAGATCTGATTCTTTCTGTAAAAAAGGAAATTAAATTTTGAAACAACGATTTTCTAAGAATGTACAAAATTTTACCCCCAAAAAGCCATAAAAATTTCAGTACTAGTATGAAGCAGGTAGTCCACCACATAAATGTCAAAAAACCCTTTTAGAGATAATTTTAAGTATTCTCTTCTTTATACTATTACCAAAATTTCAGTCATAAAAACTTCAGATAAAGAAAATACAAAGTTTTTGCGGGCCACCTTAAAAAATATTACCAAGCCCAGTGGATCCGAGCTGTTAATAACATTATTATTTAGCGTTATTGCACAATTGAGCCATGACATTTTTACAACCTAAAAAAATCGTTTATTAAAAAACTATGTTCTCACTTGAAAATGCTAAGAAAAAATGTGCAAAATAAGTAATTTTCGTGCGCAGAAAAAATATGCAGAAAATTTAATGCCAATATTTAAAAAAATTAACTTTTGGCGGGAAATTTGAATAAGAAATGGGTGGTTTTGGTAGTTGGACAGGATTTATACTTGCCGCGGGGCGCTCATCCTCGCTGAAGCGACGAAAAGTAGGATTTGGTTTGGGGGAAGTCCCGGGGAAAACATCATTTTCTTAAGAAAACAATGAAATTTGTGCAAACTTTCTTAAAAAATGCATTTTTCATATGAAATTTTTCAGGTTGAGAGGGAAAGTCCCCCTCCTTTGCGCTGCTGCCTCGCTTCTGAGCGTCAATCGCGAGAAATGGTATTAAGGGATGCACACTGAAAAAAAGGGTTAATATTCAACTAGAAAATACACAACTAGAACCGTTTTATAATGTCATGCAGGAACTCGAAAATACACAACTAGCACCACTAAATTCGCATAACACGAAAACCGTTGATGAAAGCGTCGGGAAACTGAAACCCAACTGGATTGCGAACGGAAAAATTTCGTAAAACTTCGTTTCCGTTCGCAATCCAGTAGGATTCCAGCCTTCTTGACGCCTTTCATCAACGGTTTCCGTGTTATGCGAATTTTAGTGGTTCTAGTTGTGTATTTTCTAGTTGAATATTAACCGAAAAAAGGAATTTTTGTCCCCCAATTTTTAATTTTTTCCAGTGGGTATCCTTCTCGATGTTGGTGTCAAAAATCTTATACTTTTGTTCTCTGGATCTAACTGTAAAAAAATTAGTCCGCACCAGGGGACGAAAAAATGGGTGATAGTACCCAAAATTCACCCACCCATCACCCATGGGTGAATCACCCACTAGTGGGTGATTTTATCTAAAAATAAATAAAAATTTCAATGTAGCTGACCTTGCTGTCGAACTTATTAAAGAGTAAAAACTTATTGAAATGACCTTCTGCCGTTTCGAAACGAAAAAATAATAAGTGGGTGATTTTGGGTGCAATCACCCAAATCACCTATCACCCATGAGTGAATCACCCACTAGTGGGTGATTCACCCTGGGTTATGGGTGATGGCACCTTTTCGCCCCCTGGTCCGCACAGACATTACAGGTTGATTGATGTTTCGAAACTTTATTAGTCACAAAGTTCGCAGGTTCGAATCCCGCTTGGAGCCAAAGTTTTTTGCAAAGTAAAATAAAAATTCATAGAAAATCTCAATTTTTTATGATCTCGGTCATTTGTTGACATTTTCGATGAGTTAACCACATTTTCTTGAAGAATCGGCCATGGAAACTTCAAATCTGAACGAGTTTTTTGGGTTTTAATAGAGGTTCGACTGTATCTAAAAAAGTTTCGAAACATCACATGACCAATTTTTTTCCGAATTACAAACTGTATCAGTCCAAGGGGCTGAGTTAAATATAAATTTCATCCATTTTGATTTTTTTAATGCGGAAATCAAAAAATCTTTTTAGGCTAAAAATGAAGAGTGATAAAGAGGAGATTAAACGGTTGGTTAAGAAAAGCCATGAGCTTTTTCCTAGAGCTGGGTTTTCGAAGTCGGATAAAGGCTATTCTGTAAAGGGACAGAGGAAAAAACAGGAACCAGAGAAAAAAGGATTGATTGGTCAACCACTTCATATTCTTAGCAGGGAATGGCGCGATGATTTGGAACGCTACGATCAGGAAATGCGTGCCATTGAGGAAAAGTTATTTGGGAATAAGGATATTAAAGAAAATGGTACTTATGAAGAATTGTTTAAGATCAAATTTTGAGCCCAGAAATTTAGGAAAATTGGTTTTTGAGCTCAAAAATCTCTGAAAATGGATTTTTGAACACAAAAATTATGGATAAGTGGATTTTTAAGTTAAAAAATCTGGGAAAATTGGATTTTTGAGCCATAATTTCTTTTGAGATTTTCATATAACTCTTTTTTCAGGCATTCACAGAAAAATTATCTCAACAGAAGACATGGATCTCAAAAAAGATCTCAACCGAATCGCTAAGTGTCAACCATTTGCACCAGATTTTTGTCGAGCTTTATTTTCGGAGATCCATATGGTTTTCATGGGCGACTCGCTAGTACGTGGAATGTATAAGGACTTGATAGTGTTGTTGCGCACAAACAATGGCGAATTATCGCCTGATGAAAAGATCAAAAATCGATTGGAGTCTGCCTGGTATGGCGATAGGTTGTTGGACTTTGCCGATCCGGATGAAAAAACTGAGTATATGGAGTTTAGAGAGTATTTGAGAGAGGAGCATTGGATACAATATGTATTTACCACGAGGTAAATTTTTGTATGAAAAATTGTTTTTTTTTTTGGCTGAATAAAAGTCGATTTTGAGAACAAGATCGGCCCAAAATCTATTTTTGGGCTTAAAATCAGTTCAAATCAAGACCGGAGACAGAAATTTCGGAAGGGAGCACTTCTCCAAAAAAGGCTTTTCCAAAAATGAGAGCCCCTTAAAAAGGGTTTTTTTAATTTAGGCTCGGAAGGGCACCTACCCTTCTTAGTTTTGTCCTTGTCAAAAATCGATTTGTGAGCTCAAAATCACTCATAAAAAATATATTTTTGGCTCAAAATTAGCATAAAATTTGAATTTTTCAAAATTGGCTCAAAATCATCCTAAAATATATTTTGGGCTCAAAATCGGACCCAAAAAGTGATTTTTGTATTCAAAATTGGACAAAAATCGATTTTTTGTTTGCTTTAAGACCTATTTTTTCATAGGATCTATAATGATAAAGTGGAGCAGCTGTTAGCACAATTTAAACAGAATCCACCAGATGTGGTTGTTATCCACTCGAATATTTGGGACTCAACTCGTTACTCCAATGATGACCGGATCAGTTTGACTCAATTTGCTCTACGGTAAGGATTTTTTGTGCTAAATTTTGTTTTCATGAAGTCGATTTGTGTATCTAAAATTTTGCTAAAAATCGATTTTTGCACACAAAATTTGATCAAAAATCAATTTTGGATTCCAATACTTGGCTAAAAATTGATTGTTTACAGCCAAAAATCATCTTTTAATCCAATTTTTTCGGCATAGACTCAAATGAAACGATACGAATGAAATGAAATAATGGAAAAACCAATAACCTATGGGAAATTTTTTATATATAAATTTTTCCCTTAGGAAAAAAATATTCCCTCTATTAAATACAGACCTAAGTTATCCTTATGATTTTCGAATTTTCCATACACAAATTCACCCGAGGTTACCGAACTTTACCCGACAACGCTATAGTCCTAAGCAGAGAAAGTCGATGACGCTATGATAGAACTGGACATCAATAGGATCTCTTAGTAATAGTCACGAACCTCGATTCCGTCAAAAGCAGCTCTATGAATACTACCAAGCTCATCTGGAACCTGCCGAAGGATATCACCAAAATACACGAACTGAGACACTTCAAAGCAGCTCTGAAAAACTCCACAGCCTATGATCTTCTATCCAAAAGTAGTGTTGTCAATAGAACCGAAAATGTGATATAAAGCGATTTTGTTAGGATTCTCTAATTTGTTAAATTGTATTTTATTTCATTAACTTATCTCTTATTTGTCTGTAATTGGGCATAGCCTGTAGACAATAAATTATATCAATCAATATCAATTCCCATAGGAAAAAATATTCCCATGAGAAAAATTTCCCATAGAAAATTTTTTATTGGTTTTTTCTATTATGTCGTTTCATTCGTATCATTTCAAACCTTTCGTTTCATTCGAGTATATGCCATATTTTTACCTGATTATCAATAAAATCCATTTATTGGCGCGAAAAATTTAAATCAACTTAGTCCATTTTTTTCAAAAATGACCAAAAATATTTTTTCATATAGGTAGCCCCTGTTTGGGCTAAATTTCTTTTTGAAAAACTTCCCTGACCCCCTACAAACAATTTTTTAAAATTGACTCCGAGTAAATCGGAGTCATTTTGAAATGCGATCACAAATTATGACATTATTATAACATAAGATTTACTCGAAGTCAATTTTAAAAAATTTTGTAGGGGGCCAGGGAAATTTTTTCGAAAAGAAATTTAACCCAAACTACCTACATGAAAAAAATATTTTTGGTCGCTTTGAAAAAAATGGACTAAGTTGATTAAAGTTTTTTTGTGTCAAACGGATTTTATTGATAATCAGGCAAAAATATGGCATAGACTCGAATGAAACGAAAGGTTTGAAATGATACGAATGAAACGACATCATTGAAAAAACCAATAAAAATTTTCCCATAGGTTATTAGTTTTTCCATTATTTCGTTTCATTTGAGTCTATGCCGTTTTTTCAGACTAAGCTATCTGTGCCAACGACTAAAAGAAATCCTTGAGCCGACTGCCGTGGTTATCTTCGTTATTTTGCCTCCAGCTGCTTATGATCAGGCTACAGAGCGATCTGTGAAGAGAGGATTTTTCAGCTATTTTATTGAGCAGAGAATGCTCCAAATGAATAAAATATCTCCGTAATTTTTTGTTATTTAAAAATTTGCATATCTCCCATTATTGTAGGTTTATCTCCTCAACTGCCAATTATTTTGCCGCACAAATTGTTTCGAGCTATGGATTTGACGTGCTGGACATGAACTTTCATTTTCAAGATACTATGTTTGCTGCGTTGAGATGGTAATTTTTTGAAAATTTGTTGTACCCACCTGATTTTTAAGCTTTAAATATGTAATGATCCTGATTTTCGAGCTTAAAAAAAATACATAAACTCAAATTTTTGGCTCCAAAAATTTACTGGTTATTTACGCTTACAAAATTATTAGTCCAATTTTTGGACTCGGAAACTTTTGGAACCTATATTTTTTAGTTCCGATGGCCTCCACTACTCCACTCTAGGCATACGAATTATGAACCAGGCACTTATCGGTCATTTAATTAAGGCATGGGAAGTTGATTTGCCAGAAGATGTTGGTGAAAGGCTGGAAAAATTGTGAGGCTGAAAATTTTGTTCGATTTTTAAAACTTTGCCTTTTTAAGGCAGTTAGATTATTTCCAAAATAGTCCCGAGGAGTTGGAAAATTTAGAAAATGAGCACGATTCAGATTTTATGGAAGATTTGCCGGCCTGTTATCGTTGGTTTTTTCAGACGAGCAAGGATTTGTATGAAAAATTGGAGGCTGAAAATAGGTTCGAAAATTTATTTTTTAAAATCAAAATTGGCTCAAAAATTCGATTTTTCAGCTCAAATTCATTTTTTAGCTCAAAATCGAAAAAAATTTATGAGCTCAAAATTCATTCGAAAATCGATTTTGATTCAAAATTCATCAAAAATCGATTTTTGAGCTCAAAATTGGCATAAAATTTTTTTAGTTCAAAATTGTCATAGGATCGATTTTTTGACTCAAAAATTGATTTTTAATAAAAAAATTTTTATTTTTCAGCTCAGTTTCGCAAGTAATCAAAGAGTGCCGTGAAAAATTGCTTCGAAAAATGGAAAATTTTGTTCGCGACCCATATCTGAAGCGCTATATACTTGATTTGACAAGTCTACCCAATGATGAAATTGAAGAACTTAAGCCAATTATTGTGAATGTTTACGATGAAAATGGTTTTTAGACTTCATTTTTCAGCTAAAAATTTAATTTTTTCAGATGAACGGCACAAAAAATTTTCAGAACAAGAACAGCAGTTCTTCAAAAGCTGTATAACACCACCAGAAATCTTAAACGAAATTTTCGACGACATATTTGCGTCCTCATCCAAGCGCTTGGGAATCAATTTTTCCGAAGAGAAACAGCAGCATTTTATCAACAAGAAAATTCCAGAAGACGCAGAATCTCTTGCTCATTATTTGTTAGAAAATTATTATAAGAAAAAATAAATATATGCTATTATTTTTGTTATGGTTTTGTTCGTTTTTGTATTTTATCTGTATTTATTATGAATTTTATCTGTATTTATTATGAATAAAGATTTATTTGTTGTTATCTGAAGTCTTCAAATTATTGGTTATCCTACAATCTAGGGAAAACGCGTCCGTCTGTGCGAACCATTTTGTTTCCGGTGCAAATCGTGATATAACAAGTATAAAGTAACAATGGTAATGAAATTTGCATAATTGGTGCATCGAAATCGCGAGTCTAAATCGACGATTCGATCACCGTAATTGTCTCAAGTGTTCATCTTTTCATATGCTCTGCTATAATCAAGTGCGCAGCTTCATCTATTGGAATGGGCGCTACTCATGAGAACCTGACTCAAGGATTCACAGTGGAATTTGTGGTGTGGCGAGAAGACGATACAGAAGTATAACATGAACCTTCATGGTAAGTTGGTGATTTTGTTTAAAGTGTGTATTCTGCTATTCATGTGCTCTGATATCAAGTGCCCTGCCAAGAATTCGCGAATGGAATATTCTTANATATACAGGGTGGCTCATAAAAAACCGCACTTTTGAGATTTTTACCTCTTGCTTATTTTGAGTATAACTTTTGATTCCGACCATCGTTTTCCATGATCTTGGTATCATTGGATAGCTCTGATTATGGACTATCCAACGACACCAAGATCATGGAAAACGATGATCGGAATCAAAAGTTATACTCAAAATAAGGAAGAGGTAAAAATCTCAAAAGTGCAGTTTTTTATGCGCCACCCTGTATTCTTATAGTTCAATGTTTTTTATAATGTAAAGTTTTATTTATTGAAAATGTATACGTTTTGTTTGATGTGTATGTTTAGTTTAATAAATTTTTGAATGAGTTGTATGCGTATTTATATGTGATGTTTTATGAGCAGGTAGTAGAGTTGGGAAACCGAAACTGATAAAAAAAAATGAATTTTGAGTTATTTCGAGTGATGACCGTAACTACATTTACTCCCTTTGGTATTTGTCCAGTGATTTTGGCCCCTTGACCCATGAATTTTTAATTTGTTCCATAACTTTTTGCCTCTTATATCTCTTCATGAGCTTGAATGCGCATTCTATTGTTGATCGATATTTTTTGTAAATTCGGCTGTTTTTATGCCTTAAACAGTTCTCTATTCTCAAACATCTTCCTCTCTTTTAAACTTTCTCATTTTGTTTATCAAAAAACTTTCTTTAAACGAATCTATCACGAGCAGTTTGAATTTTGCGCCAAATTTTCGACTTTTTTGATTCAAAGTGAGTAGGCTGCCACATTTTTGTGCCATGGCACAGAATAGTTTTTTTTGTAAATACTTGTGTGAAAAAAGATTAATAATTTTAGTACTTAAAAAAATGTCTATACTACAAGTGTATAAACAAAAAAAACGCCTTCAAACTATCTACCCATGCAAGAAATCCTTTATTTTTAATAAATATTTGAAAAACAGCGATGCAGGCTAAGAAATTTTTATAATTGCTTAATTTTAAGCTGAAAACGCGGTTCTATGATTCGAAACGGACATACCACGAAATTCTCGTATTCGACATGTTGAACGGCATTAGGACAACCGTCACGGTCGTCCGTTACCGGCAACCGTCACTTAGGTCATCCGCCACCGATTTAGGTAAAAAATTTTTTTCATCTAAGCCAAAAATATCGGAAATATTTTTTTCTGGTAGAGTACCTATGATTTGACTTTAGATTTTGTAAAATTAAACAATTTTGACTTTCCCTCGATTTTTTATGCAACTTTTTTGTGATTTTTGGAAATTCTACCAGAAAAAATATTTCCGATATTTCGTTTAGATGAAAATTTTAATCTAAATCGGTAACGGTTGTCTGTGACGGATGACCAGAGGTCGAAACGGGCCGTGTCCCATAAGGCCCGGATCATACGGGCCTTTGGGCCGAAGCCCGGGCGATCCGGGTCGGGCCGGCCGGGCTTGGGTCTGGATCATCCGGGCCCAACTTCGACCTCTGTGGATGACCCAGGGAGTGAAAAGGTGCAGTCATCCATCACTCAGGGTAGCATCACCCAAATCACCTACTGGATGAATCACCCACTGGGTGATTAGGTCATTGGATGATACCATCCAATGGGTGATGCCATAATTTGCCTTTTTATTCACACAATCGGGTGATGGTTGGTTGAATGTGGGGTACTATCATCCATTTTTTCGCCTCTGGCGACAATACATTTTTCAATATTCACACAATTCTCTAAATATGTGGTTTTGGGTGCAAAACACCCATAACCCAGGGTGGCATTACCCAATGATCTTATCACCACCCAGTGGGTGATAGTTGGGTGCTATTACCCATTTTTCACCCCCTGAGATAATCATTCAATTGTGACGGTTGTCCTAGTGCCAAAAATCGTTTTTTCTTTCGAATAATCCGTTATGAATCATCCTAAAGCCGAAAACGCCGATTTTTGAAAAAAAGAAAAAGAGTTTTAATTTTAAACGCACTATCGCGAAATCTCCGCGATATTTTGTATCTACTCTCAACACTCAAAAAAGTTGTGTACAAAATCAAGTGCCTAGCGTGAATATTAACAGTTTTTGGTTATAAGTGCCTTGGTTATAATACAGTCAACCTTCGATTATCCGACTCCTCCCATCGATTAGGAGAATTTCCATTATCTGACGTCAGATAATTTTAGCGTCATGACGCTAAAAAACTCGAAATTTTGGATCTCGGTTATTTTGTACACTATTTGAGGTCGTTAACCACATTTTCTTTAAGAATTGGCTATGGAAACTCCAAAAATGAACGAGTTTTTAAAAAATTCGCAATTTTCTTGATGATATTCGGAAAGTTCATGAAAAATGGAGCATTTTTCGTTTTTATAGTCAATTCAGAATCGCTCTCGTCGAAATAAACAAATGTCGAAATGTTTTTGGAAATATCCAAAATCGCGGATTTTATGATGTCGTGCCAATATTTTGAATAAACACGATTTTATTGAAATTCATACTTTTTCAATAAGCCAAAAATTTGCGGAATCTCCGTGCGGTCCTTCCTATTGCCAAAAATGTCCATGTGAAAATTGTCCTCGTAAAATAGTTCGTGAAATTATCTTAGTGCACGTTTTTTTGTTAACTTTCCGATTTTTTTAACTTAAAAATTTAGAAAAAAATGGCTGCAAAAGTTAACGAAAACTCTCCGGAATTTATTGCTCGCTACAATCAGCTGAAAGCATTGGTTGCCGAGCACTTTTCGATGGGAAAAATCCCGAATGAAATGGCGGTTAGCCCGGCGACACGTCAGTTTTTGGAAGAAAGTCGCTTGAATCCTATTAGTGCCATCGAACAGTACATAAAAAAGAAGCAAGAACCAGCGCTAGTGTATTATGGTTATGAACTAAGTGTGAACCACCGAAACAAATTCTTGTGCTTGACCGAATATAACAACCAGATTTTTTTTGGTGTGAAAAGCCCGACTAAGAAAGAGGCTCGAACTGCCTGTGCTATGCGTTGTTTGGACTTTTTGGTTGGACAGGATTTGGTAGAAGTTATGAAAAAACCTGTGAAGGCTCCAAGACCACCAAAGCCAGAAAAGATGGAAACTTCAGAATCAGCGCTACTCGGTAAGCCTTAATAACATGGTTCCCAGATTTGCTGATTTCACATAAAAGTGCCGATTTCTTAATTCTATTTTGCCTTTTCACAAAAATTAATTATTTGAATTTTTGGAATAATCGATTTTGAGCAAATTCAGAATTTTCAACAAATTTCGATATTCGCTTTAAAAAGTGCCTTTTTAAGCCAAAATTCGGTTTTTCACAAAAAATGCAATTTTGAGCAAAAACATCTTTGGTCGCCGCGTTCCGTGCATTGACCAAAAATTTTTTTACTGATTTTTGCTCTTAATTCTGATTTTTGAAGTCCAAATTACTGATTTTGAAGAAAAAATCTGGGAATCCTTAATAAATTTTTTGTAAAAAATTTATGCCGTAATTTTTAGGCCAGCCTCAAGTAAAGGCTAAGAAGCCTCCTAAGCCAAAGAAGAAGGCGAATGGCCAACACCAAGTCGATTTTTCAACGGATAACGTCATGGACAAAACAGCATTTGAAGCGGCTAATCCAATTGATGGAAAACTTTCACCTGAACAGTCGGCAAAATTTGTCAAGGCTCGTGAAGAAATCTGGGAGCTGTATTGCAACGGCCAACTTCATCAACGAAAAGAGCTCGGTGTTGAAACAGTGGCATTCTTACAGAGCTCCACGATTCCGGCCACGAGTTCACTAATTTCTTATTGCCAGAAGAAAAAACTTCAGCATCCGTCGTTCCATATTTTTGTGTTACCGATACGTGATCTATCTAAATATATCTGTTGTGCGGATTTTGACGAGAAATCATTTATTGGTATGCTACAGCCTTCTAAGAACCAAGCGAAAATAATGACTTCGGCCGTTATTATTGACTATTTGATCGAGTCCGGAAGATTTGCTGGAGTCCAGGGAAAACGTCAGAAGCGTAAAGCAGGTGAAGAAAATCAAGATGGAACTACAACAGCTACTGTAAGACTTGAAGGCTCTAGGACATTTCACAATGGCATAAAAATCATGGATGGATATTTCACAACCAATGACGTAACCATGGGGCAGGTGCCCCTTACTGGAAAAAATGAAAATTTTTTCCTAATGGCCCCATCTTATGTTTTTGCCCAAAATTTTTTCAAAAATCTTAATGTCCTCTATTATAATTTTTAACAAAAATTGATCAAATTTTTTCAACAAAAATGTCCAAAATCTGCTATTTTCACCAAAATTTTCACTTTCTGGTCATTGTCAGCTTAAAAACGAGCATTTCTCAAACAATTTTTTCCCCTGCGGTGCAGGTTTTTTGTTTTGACTCAAGGATTTCACAAAAATTTCCATTTTTCAATGTGCCCCCCTTACAATATTGCTGATTACATCACTGAATTGTATCAAAAATCATTTTTCACTAATTTCAAGCTAAAAATGATGTTTTTTTTCAAATTTTGAGCCGTAAATTAAATTTTTTTTAGCCCAAGAAGATGAAAATTTCACTTAAAGAGACGAACGACAATGCAGAATTATTTACTGGAAAGGGTGAAAATTTGGACCCACGCACGATTTTCTACTTGGTTATGAATCCTAAAGATCACTCGGCGTTGTTGAATGAGTACTGCCAGAAAAATAAATTGGACTTGCCTAAATTTTCGATCACTGAAGTCAGGTGCGAAATTTTAAAATAGAAAAATTTCATATGCCTTATTTTTGGACCTCAAAAAATTGGCTTATCTAGTTTTTTGGCCAGAGATATTGAATTTCCTAATTTTTGGGCCTAAAAAATTGGTTTACCTTGTTTTTTGGTCCCAAAAATATTACCTAGATTTTATGGTCTTAAAAAATAGGGTTAAATTTTTTGTCTTAAATTTTTGTATATGCAATTTTTAGCCCAAAACAGTATGTGGCAACTTGTGAAGTTCAAAACCGATCACTTTCTGGGCAACCGGCCGAGAGCAAAAAATTGGCGAAAACCATAGCCGCTCGAACATTTTTGGATGCTTTGGTCAGAGACGGAACAATTAAAGTAGAAAGTGCTGGAATCCAGCCATTGCCAAGTGTGAAATTCAATCCGACTAGCCCGATTTTCGAATTTTTTAAGAAAATTGTCTATGATGCGTTTGAAGAGGTACAAAAAATCGATTTTTGTCCAATTTTGAGCTTAAAAATCGATATTTGGGCGAATTTTCAGCTCAAAAATTGATTTTTAACGAACTTTTCGACCCAAGATTTCTATTTTTAACAATATTTTTTCAGGCTTACAAGCAGAATCAGGTTCTTGGCTATTCGAATGCAAAAATTGCAGGCTGTATTTTGGTGGACTCTTTGGCTCAGACTGGATTTTTGGTCTCTTGGGCCACAGGAAGTATTATTAATCCGAAAGTGAGCGTCAAAGGAGAGATTGTTAATGATTGTTATGCTGAAATTTTGTGCCGTCGTGGACTGTTGAGGTTGGATTTTGTAATTTTTAAAATTTTATGCTAAAAAATTGATTTAAAAATAGATTTTTGAAAAATAGAATTTTTAGCGAATTTTTCACAAACATTTTTGGTATCAAGATTAACAATATTAATCGATTTGTTGTCCAAAATTTGCATAAAAATCAATTTTAAACTATAATATATTTTTCCAATTTTTAGATACTTGTATCACGAAATCAAGGTGTATTCCCGAAAACCGGAAAATTCGATTTTTGTACTCGGCGTGAATGGAAAATTGGTCCTTCGTCCGAATTTCACCTTCCACTTGTTTTTGAGTCATGCACCGAATGGCGATGCTGTTACTAATTTGCCGGTATTTTTCATTTAAAATTCGATATTCGAGCTCAAAAATCGAATTTTGAGCTCAAAATTGAATAAAAAATGGTTTTAGCCTGAAATTTACTCAAGAATCGATTTAGATCTCAAAATTCATGCCTCAAAAATCAATTTTTAGGACCCATTAAAATGCGATAGAAAGCATGTTACTGAATATCAACACGAAGGAGCTAAGTCGGACATCCATGGAACGCTATCAGTTAAGTCTTCTATCGGTGAGTCGATATTTATGTTTAAAAAAATAATTTAAATTTTTTGTGTTAAAAATCGATGTTTGAAATCACAATTGACTCAAAAATAGATTTTTGGGTTGAACATTGGCTCAAAAATTGATTTTTGAGATTAAAATGGGCTCAAAAATTGAATTTTTCTAAAAAATTTGCGAAAAAATAATTTTGAAATAAAAAATATGGCAAAAANAAAAATTGATTTTTGAGATTAAAATGGGCTCAAAAATTGAATTTTTCTAAAAAATTTGCGAAAAAATAATTTTGAAATAAAAAATATGGCAAAAAATTTTTTAGACGGCTCAACAACATCACTGCTCCAAATTAGTCCCATGGCTACCCATGCAGTCCGCCTATCGATGTCTTCGTCAGACAAGATCCTGAAGTGGAACTCTCTGGGCTTCCAAGGCGCCCTGTTGGGAATTTTTATCGAGCCCGTTTATTTTGTCTCTTATACGGTCGAGCACAACTATGATTCGAAAAGTCTGGCTCGTGCCCTATGTGGACGTGCTTCGAACGTGGATCTGCCTGGCAGTTTCAAAGTTAACAAGCCATACATTGCATCTGTTGACCCGGTAGGAGATTTTATACTGATTTTTGAAGCAAAAAATCGATTTTTCATTGAATTTTGAACTCAAAAAATTGATTTTCCAATTAATTTTAAGCTCAAAATTCGACTTTTCACTGAATTCTGGTCTCAAAATTGTATTTTTTTCACTGAGCTTTGAGCTAAAAATCGATTTTTCACTAAATTTTTAGCTCAAATTAATTTTTGAGCCCATAAACCGATGATTGAGTGAATTTTGAAATCAAGAATCGATTTATGGGCGAATTTTGAAGCCAAAAATCGGGTTTTGTATAAATTTCCAGCAATCGATGTTTGAGTGAATTTTGAAGCCAAAAATTTATTTTTGACTGAATTTTTGAAGCCAAAAATCGATTTTTGATTGAATTTTAAATCCAGACACCGATTTTTTCTTCGAATTTGAGCTCAAAAATTGAGTTTTAGACGAATTTGATTGTAAAATATAAATTTTCAGCGAATTTTTTCTTACATTTTTTAAAATCAAAAACCCAATTTTGAAGCGAAAAATCAATTTTTAGCTGAATTTTGAGCCCAAAAATCAATCTATTCTATTGTATGAAATTCGCATATTTTAGCACGATCGAATTAAATACATGGAAACCGAAAATACCCAAAACCAGAAACTTAGTGTGAACTGGAATGCATCAGATACGGATTTGGAAGTAGTTAATTGTGACTTAGGAAAGCGTGCCAATGGGTCTGTGAAAATTTGTTAAATAAAAAATTTATAACCTCATTTTTTCAGAGGAGCATCTCGATTGAGCCGTCAGAAAATTTTCGAGAAATTCCGCGAGACCGCAAAAGCCGTTGATCAAACCTCCTGGGTTGCAGCACGCTATAGAGAAGCGAAGCAGGAAAGTCACGATTACCAGGAAGCGGCGAGTTTCTTTAAGAGCTATCTTTTCGAGACGGGCCTCGGCCAGTGGGTGGACAAGAACGACTTGGACTATCAATCTGAATTTTGAACGAATGAAAAAAAGGAAAATCGAAGTTCTATAACTTATTTTGTTTTTGAATAAATATCATGTTGTCGTGTTTTATTTATGTGCGTGGTTATATTTTATTTTCTCATATATTGGGCTCAAAAATTGAATTTTTAACCCAATTTTAGGACCAAAATTTATTCTCGAACCTAATTTGGAACCTTTTTTGGTTTTAAAAATCTATTTTTGAGCTCGAAAAATAAAAACTTGATTATTTATTACTCATAAATTATGAGGTTTTACATTGAAATAAAAATTATTGGTGTTATGTTATATTTCATTTGTCTCTATCTATATTTTTCTATATCGTAATGTAAAAAGATCTTAAATTTTTTAATTGAAAAATTGTACAGGGTGGCACAAAAAGTGCACTTGTGTGATTTTTGGACCTGGGATTTTTTTCTACAAATGACCAAAAAATCGAAAAATTTACCTTTGTTCCCTCTTATGTTTTTTGCTCATTTTTAAAAAATTTATGAAAAAAATAATAAGGGGGTACCATTATATTTAAAAAAATTTTATTGGCCTCAAAAAGTTTTAGGCTCAAATATTTACGATCTTTGATTTTATTTTGAAATTATTCCATATTCACCGGCAATGGAGGCACGTAGGCGTGTCGTGCTAGCTTATAAGAGACGTGGATCTAGTAAATGTGACCAGTTGAAACCAAAAAATGGGACAATTTTGAATTTTAGGCAGGCGGTAAAATTTGATTTTTTAAAAATTGGGTTAAAAATTTGAAAACCAAACCTTGGGTGACAATCCTTGTCACCGGTCAGAAAGATGCGAATTTAGGCACGATAATATTTCGTTCACCGTGACAACGAGACAAATTTTTCATTATGAACAATTTTGTATGTGGTCAAAATTCACATATTCTGGTTGGTGACAAGGATTGTAACTTGTACATTCCTGTAAAAAATGAATTTTTTTGTCAATTTCAGGCCATTTTTGGTCTCAACAATTGGCCATTGCAATATCAACTCTCTTGCTAAGCTAGTCGATTCGACTAAACCCACAAAATTTTTGGTGAATAGGGATCTTTCAGATCTCAAAAATATTTCATAGAGCTGCAAAAAAGCTTGGTCAAAGAGAAAATTTTGAAATAAAACAATTTTTTCAAGTTTTTATTGAATGAAAACTTGAAGAAAACACGANAGATCTCAAAAATATTTCATAGAGCTGCAAAAAAGCTTGGTCAAAGAGAAAATTTTGAAATAAAACAATTTTTTCAAGTTTTTATTGAATGAAAACTTGAAGAAAACACGAAATTTGTTTCTTTGACCACTTTTGGCTTTTCAAGAGCACTATGGGATAGTGAATTTTTTATTTGCTAAAAAACTAAGGGTGCATTTTTTACGGGATAGTCTTTTTGTTGATGATCTTACGCCTAGCCTCATTTTTTAAAATTTATGTTACACGACAGTTATTTTGGGTTAAATAAATTTTTGTGGTTATTAAAAAAACTTTACATGGGCTAGTGGCTTTTATTATGAATTAACAACAATATATAAATACAATGCAGTATAATGGCATTAAAAAAAATCGAATTTTTAAATTCGCAAAAACGATTTTTTGCACTTCATCCAAAAATCGATTTTTGTGTTCGAAATTCGCAAAAAAGTGTAATTATATTTAAAATTCACTCCACTTCAAAAATCGATGTTTCAAATCAAAATCAGTGTCGTAATCAGGCCTGTCTGAGCGGTGGGGGGGGGCGAAGGCAGTGGAATGTTGGGAAATATCGTGTTGACTGCAGCTGTGAGTGTGGACTTGCTATCCAATAACTCCCAATAGATCACTCCTTCCAAATTCCACCACACAACANATCAGTGTCGTAATCAGGCCTGTCTGAGCGGTGGGGGGGGGCGAAGGCAGTGGAATGTTGGGAAATATCGTGTTGACTGCAGCTGTGAGTGTGGACTTGCTATCCAATAACTCCCAATAGATCACTCCTTCCAAATTCCACCACACAACATTAACTTTTTTCTATGTGGATCTGGCTTTGGATCGGGTAATGGCTTCTCTCCAGGTCCTACTCACTCCACTGTCTGTTGCGGCGAAAGTTCACATGAAAAATCCACATATCATATCTCTTCATACAACGAAGTATACCATTGTTCCAAACGGTCCTGCGGTTGTTAAAAACTAAACTTTTGTAAAGTGGAAAAATTTAGAACATTTGAGAAAGTGTATTTGGTCGTGTGGTGGGTCCAACTGAAACACATGTTATTATAGTTAGTGGAGCAAAGGAATAAAAGTTCTTCAATTGATTTGATTTTTGTCATACTCATACTTTTAGATCTCGTAGTCCGGCCAACATAAAATTTTTGAAAGGGTTCGAACAGCCATGTCTGTATATGAAGAGCTTGTAATGGCTTGCCACACAGGTTCTTTATAGGACTCGGGCGCAGTTAACGAAATTTGCATTTATTAGAGGCAACTCCAATTAGTTCCAGATCCAAATAAGAGAATTTTTTCGGAAGAAACTAATGAAAATTGTCAATATACATCACAGATCTGTTTGTTCTGTGAAATACCATTCAGTTAATTGATAAGCGTTATTTAAAGTGGTTCAAAACACAATATACATATATATTGTGTTTTGAAAATTTAACATGCCTTAAATGTATATACAGATTCTTTTCATGCCTTGATAATACAAAAATTATCTAAGGCATGTTCAATTAAGAAAAATATGTGCTTATCAGATTTTGGAGTTTGTCGTAATCAAAATTCAGTTATTTAAACAGAATTGATTTTTTAAAAATAATATCAAATATGGTTAATCCTTTAGTAG